>QJNZ01001257.1:0-20191 GCA_004155055.1 Monosporascus sp. CRB-8-3 | reverse complement strand
GGCTGACCTGGCCGTGGGCTTGTCGAGACTCTCTCATGTTCCTCTTCCTCTACTTCACATGCAACCCAACCTCGAACCAGCCCATTCTATGCACGAAGTGCGTGGTGTGCGTAACTTACATGGATGTTGGATGTGATTTGATGGCTTATCATTCAAGCAAGGATGCAGGATCCGACGATTGCTTCCTCTGGATTGAATGGTACTGGTAGAGGATTTTCATTTTGATTTGGTTCCCCGGGGGAAAGTCTACTTAGAAAGTTTTTACAGTGAATGTTTCAGCAGTCGTTGAACTACAGTAGAAAACATTCTAATTCCCCCACCAACGGTTGGGACAGTCTCAGAGAAAATGAGAGAGAAAGGCAGACATGGACACCTGGAGGAATATGTGGCGCTTTCAAGCTTTCAATTCAATCAATGCCACTTGTTCTATTTAGAGCTTAGCCTCCCTCAGCCCCCCTTGTAGGAATCCCACTCCTTTCCCCACGAGGTAAGCGTATCGATCCTTTCCTATCTCTTCCAAAGTTTCCCCAAAAAGCCCCCATTCCGCTGGGTCTCGGTTCTTGTCGACAGTCGCAGAAACTGGACTTTCTATGAAGCATTACGCATCCCTCATCAAAATCTCACCCACCATCGTTATTCCCGACTTGTGTGATGTATTGTCAACTACTCACTCGTTAACTCAAACGCAAATCCGAGAAAAAGGGACCTTGCTCTGAATCCGACACATACGTACATGCAGTGCTGTCATTCTATTCCTTCGCTACCTAGATACCAAACATACAATTCATTTTTGCGCTTTCACGTAGGATAGTGTCCTTTTAATTGTCGGATTCACCCCTTTTATCGCCGTTTCTATCAAGACGCGTAATCAGCCACGACCGAACCTTGATACTATATCTACCGTTGCTAGAAGACCTCAACACGCGAAACCTAGAAACGAAACTTAATCCCGTGGATATGCTGCGATTTTGACCCTAGCTGCTCGCCTTCTCACGAATCGTCGCATCAATTGCGCTGCCCACCCGCCATCTCCCACCATTCTTACTCGACCTCTGACCTTTTTTCGCCGCCTCGATTATGGGGAAGGGAAAATGTAAGCAGCCGCGAGTTGTGTTACCAATTGCGTTACTGACGGGCGATTCGATCGACTAGGGCGCTGGGGTGTCATACTTGACGCTGGTTCCTCCGGGACCCGCGTGTATGTCTATAGATGGAAAGACCCAGCGAAAGCTATAAAGGATGCATCCTACGAGGAGTTACATAGTCTGCCTCAGCTGCAATCGAAGAAGAAATGGACCAAGAAGATTCGTCCCGGTGTCTCGACTTTTGGCGACCATCCCGAAGACGTCGGTCCCGACCATCTGCAACACCTCATCGATCATGCCATGGACATCATACCAGAGGAGAAGCATGCGGATACTCCGATATTCCTCATGGCTACGGCTGGTATGCGACTACTCCCCACTGATCAGCAGCGCGCTGTGACTTCGAAGATCTGCTCCTATTTCCGTCAACACACCCAATTCTCTCTTCCCGACTGCGACATGCACGTCCAAGTTATTCCTGGCGCGACAGAAGGACTATATGGATGGATTGCCGCGAACTATCTTCTGGGAGGCTTCGACGACCCGAACGGGCATGCGCACGGTAAAGGTCATCATACCTATGGCTTCCTCGATATGGGCGGTGCCTCGGCACAGATCGCTTTCGCGCCGAATACTACCGTAGCCGAACAGCACGCGGACGACCTTCAGCTTCTCCGAATGCGAACGCTGAACGGCGCACCTCTCGAGTACAAGGTCTTCACTACGACTTGGCTTCGATTCGGCATGCACGAAGCCCGACAACGATACGTCGATAAACTGCTTGACACCTACCTTGTAGAAGATAAGCAACATGAAGTCCCGGATCCTTGCCTACCCCGGGGATTGCGGACGACAACAGACGGCGATATTATCAAGGGCAAGTCCTCAAAGATGGAACTAGTTGGAACAGGCGAGTTCGACGACTGCTTACGGATGACGAAGCCGCTGTTAGGCAAAGATATGGCGTGTAACGATCCGCCTTGCTTGCTGAATGGTCAGCACGTCCCTCCCATCGACTTCGATGTGAATCATTTCGTCGGTGTATCTGAATTCTGGCATTCCACGCACGGTGTCTTCTCAAACGATGAAGAATCCTCCTACAACTTCGACACGTACCAGAAGAAGGTATTGGAATTCTGTAGTCGAAGCTGGGATGAGATCGAGGGTGATATCAGTCGACGGAAGGGTAGCGCAGCCCAGGAGGCGCAGGAAGCCTGTTTCAAGGCATCGTGGCTAATAAATGTTCTACACGAAGGCCTCGGCATCCCGAGGGTGGGGTTAGAATCGACGCCTGCGCCGGACGTCAATGCTACGAAGGGAATAGGCGAGGCTGCGAAGGAGAAAGGTTTCTTAGATCCTTTCCAGGCTGCCGATAAGATTGACGGATTTGAGGTAAGCTGGACGCTCGGCAAGATGTTGCTTTACGCCTCCGGCCAGATACCCCCTCAGTCGAACGCCAATCTACCGGTCGGTTTCGGAAGCAACGTGAAAGGCATCCCTCCAGACTTCCAGTACGCCGGCTCGAGATACAATTCTTCTCTGACTTGGGATGAAGAGGATGACGACTGGAGCGATACCGCGGAGGAGTTCCTGGATCACGCCAAGTCTCGATCTTCCTCGGGCTTTCTTCTCTTCGTTCTAATTTTATTTCTCCTCGCTTTTCTATTCCGGAAGCGAGATCGGAGGATGCGACTGTACACTAGGATTAATTCGATATTACGTTACCGCCGGCGGCCAGGAAGCCCTCGGAAAGGCGGGCGCGGATTCTCGAACTTCGCAAACAAGATATTCGGTCGTGGGACCTATAATTACGAAAGGGTATTGGAGGAGGGTGACTTCGACCAGTTCGAGCTGGGAGATGCCTCAACCGACGATGGGGACCACTCGGACGGTAGCGGGACCTCCCGAGTCGGACATGCTTCTGGCCTGGCTACGCCGAAGCTCAACATTGAAGGTTTTGACGACTTGACGAAGCCTGCGCATCCGAGTAACGTGATTGATCGAAGTGGGCTGGCGGTTCGAACGGAAAGCCGTGAACGGCTGTATCCCCAAATGCTCTACGCCGGTAGAAGGAGTCGCACTGGCAGTCCCACCAGACAAAAGAGCCCATTAATAAGTCCACTGGACAGGGACTGAACGTATCCCCGGGCAACCTGTTGTATTATAACCTTCCGCCTGTAGGGTTTTTATTTGGCGCTACATTGGCGGGTACTGGTCATGTTTAGGCGTTACTGGGCAAATGCTACCGGAAAATTTATGTGAGACGTTAGGGCGGCTTGGTGTCTACTTCGATTGGGGCGGGCTTTGGGTCACTTGGACGCATCTTGGGGATACGGTACTAGGAGGTGATAGTCCATTCAACGTGCCTCAATTATGTGGCATTTGCTTGCAATTTCTCAATCTGTCTTGCCCGGCGGCTCGCCGTTGTATTGTGGTGATTATGAACAAAAGTAAACCTGGATGCCAGGCCATTCGTAAAATCCAGTCTTAAAGCCCCTTTTCTGCTCGCCGTGCACCGTTCTACAGAGATGGTACTCGACAATGCCCGTATGACTCTAGGTAGGTGGCTATCTACCAGCCACCATATCCGCGGATTCGAGTCCGACTAGCGAATAGCTTCAATGTCCATGCGTGGAGAGATTCCTCTGCTTCATGCATGAAGGAGCCATCAACTCGAGCTGGAGAGCCCGGGCCCCTCATGCGACGAGCAGCACCTGCTGCCTGCCGCTATTAACCTTTCTCCCACCGTTCGTCTATGGGCCCCTCTGTCCTTGTCTCCCCAACATCCTCTTTTCCTCAGCTGGTGCTTCTTCCCCTTGCACGACACCATTCTTGAACTTATTGCCACGCATCTGCCCTGCGCAGTTATCCGTCCCCCTTCGCCTTTTATATCTCTCTTTCATCAACTATGCTCATAGATAATCATTCATTCGCGCTTTCCCGTCCAACTAGCTGGTGTGTTTGTCGTCGCCGTCGTTGTCGCCATGCAATCGTCGTCTTCAATAGGTCGGGCAGCACCGACCCAACTAACCAACCAACCAACCAGCCGGGAACCCTACTGCCTATTACCTAGCCTAGTCCGATTCGCTACTCCTGCTCCCTCTCGAGGAAGGTCGGGTCGCTGCGCACGCGTCCCTCGAACTTGCGCCACCACTCCTGGAACGCCTTGAGCGGCACCACCTCGACGCCGCCCTCGCCCACCTGCCCGCTGAAGCTCGACAGGAAGTTGTACGCGTTCTGGATGATGCGCTGTGCGAGGACCTGCGTCGACGGCCGCTGATGCTGCTGCTGCCCGCCCTGACCGCCCGCTGCGCCGCTACCCCCATTTTCCATTCGTTGCTGTTGCTGCTGCTGCTGCTGCTGTTGTTGTATCCGCTCGGCGACGCTCGCCGCCGGCTCGAAGGAGACGCCGATCACGACGCCCTCGCTCGTCGCCGCGTCTCCCCCGCTCCCGTTCGCGACGCCGCCGTCGGGAGCCGCGGCGGTGGCGGCCGGATGGTTCAGCTTGAAGACGGCGCTCTCCTTGCCGGGCCCCACGCCGCCGAGGAACCGGAACACGGGCTCGGCCGACTCCCCGCGCAGCAGCGCGCCCGAGTTCTGCGCCACGTAGATGGCGGCGGCCGTGCCGTCGGGCGGCGCGACGCCGGGCAGCAGGAACACGGCGAGGTGGGAGAAGGGCTTCGCCGCGGGCGCCGTCGTCGGCTGCGGGATCGCGTACAGGAAGGACGTCGGCGTCGGCTGCGACGTCGGTTGCGTTATTAGGGGCTGGCCGGCGGGTAGGATGCCGAAGAGGGGCTGCTGGGCGGCCATCGGGACGAGAGTTGTTGAGGCTGGAGGGGGCGGTTTCGGATTTTTGCGATTCGGTTTTTTTGTTCGGGACTGGGGTTGCCGCCGTGTCTCTTGTCTTGTCTTGTCTTGGCTGCTTCGACGGAGGGCGAGATAGATGCGGGAAGAGCCTTTGGTTGGCTAGTGTGTAAAGATGCTGCCGCAGATAGCTACGTATATACGTATATAAGTATGCTATCAACGGAGCTCTGAATTGACGAATCAGATGCAGCTGAAAGAACAGAACCCTTTCAGGGTCTTTTGTGCGGTGTGCATCAATCAGTCAATGGCATATACGAGCACTCGACAATGGCTTATGTTGACGTTGAAAGTACGTAGTCTTTCTTTTTTTCTGTCATCCCCCCTATCCCCCTGCTCTCGCGACCGCTGCTAGAGAGAGAGAGAGATCGAAGCTTCCATAGGGCTCTCGAACCACGAATTCGAACTAAAAACGTCACCCCGCCTGCATGGGTAGACCGCTACGCTAATGCGGGCCAAGACCATCCCTGGAGGACGTGCCCCCTTCCCTCCCCTCCCAGTTTCCTGGAAGTTTATCTGCCTGCAATAAAGCAGGACGGAGGTGCAAGGGTTGAGAAGCTTGTCTTTTGTGTGTGTAATAAAGGCCAAGCGATCACAATGAAACAAAGCCACTTGTCCTGGTGGTGCAGGGTTATTGGCAGAAATCTACAGTTACAGGGTCTCGTGCCGAGTACTGCTCTTAACCGACCGAGCGCACACATCATTCGCCCGGCCCAGTGCCTTTTTAGTAATAGGCATGATTCCGAGCCCAACATTATTCCTAACTGCGCTAGTAAGTTACTCATGCAAGTGGTTAGAATATGGGTAATAATAGGAGTAGATAATGCTATGTTGTATTACAGAGGGCCCTGTGATGACGTTCCCGTCCGGCAGCAGTTTTGATATGAGATGAGATTACATAATACATTCCAGGCAACAGCAGAAAGGAGTTTGCTGCGGTTTAACTTCATACGCTATGACGGGGATAATCAAGTCTGCAGTAATGGTTAATATCCGGTACCATTCACTGAAATCTCTGGTGCAGGTCCGAATTTTCTGTTCCACCTGACCATCAATTACGAAATAATGAGGGCGGCTGGCTGCAGCAACCGCCAAAATAACACATCATCCGCGCAAAGGGGCATACTCGCAAAGATGGCGAAGCGCTTCAGCAACCTGGATCTCATGAAGGAGGTAGATGCGTAAGTTCTATCAATCGAACCCCCAGTGGGTGGAGAGGGATCAACGGGTCGATATTTGTTGTATATGTGATCCATCTTTTCTAACCCCGCAGTCTTATTACCCCCACCACAGCTTCCCTTACGAAGACACGGAGCCCGAGGCCTTCCGGGCCCTGACGTCGGAGCTCTACACGCTGACGTGGAAAGACGGCCAGCTGCTGGGCTACATGCTCAGGCCGGTCGTGGAGGAGCTCGTCGGGGTGCCAGAGGCGATCCGCGGCCCCGTGGCCGTCGACCACGCCGCGCGCACGGTCCACGCCTTCGAGCACGGCGCCACGGAGGCGGAGCGCACGCGCACCGTCGCCGCCGTCATGGACTACTGGCGGGCGCGGGGCACGTTCGCGACCCTGCGCGGCTGGCGCAATGAGCTGTGGCCCGTGTACGCGGCGGTCAGGAGTAGCGGCGGCGGCGGTAGTGGCGGGGATGGGGATGGTAGGCCCCTCGAGGTGCTGTACAGCGTGGAGCGCAGCGGCATGGGGCTGCTGGGGACGATGCGGTACGGGGTGCACATGATGGCGTACGTGCGCGACGAGGTGGCGCCGCACGGGCTGCGGATCTGGGTGCCGCGGCGCGCGGCCGACAAGTCGACGTTCCCGGGCATGCTGGACAACACGGTCGCGGGCGGGCTCATGACGGGCGAGGAACCCTTCGAGTGCATGGTGCGCGAGGCAGACGAGGAAGCCGACATGCCGGAGCACATGGTGCGCGCGCGGGCCCGGCTCACGGGCACCGTCACCTACGTCTACATCACGGACGAGCGGACGGGCGGGGAGCGCGGGCAGATCTATCCCGAGACGCAGTGGGTTTACGAGATCGAATTGCCCAGCGACTTCATACCGACACCCAAGGACGGCGAGGCCGAGGAGTTCCGCCTGATGACCGTGGATGAGGTCAGAGAGGAGCTCGCCCGCGGGAGCTTCAAGCCCAACTGCGCCCTCGTCGCCCTGGACTTCCTCGTCCGCCACGGCATTCTGACGCGCGAGAACGAGCCCGACTACGACGAGATCGTCCAGCGCATGCACCGCAAGGTGTCTTTCCCTGGTCCGCACCAGACTGCCTCTTGAAAGTCCTGGTACGGTGACCCTGCGGCTCCTCTCCCTCGTGATTTTCGCTACTATACATACGTACGTACGTACACACAGAGAAGGGGGGCAGTACGCATACATCCTGACCTCTTCTCATATGGCTGGATGGCAGAATAGACTCTCTCATAGACTGGCGCACGGCTAGAGCCATATGCATCCTGATACCCGATACAGTAGATAGCCACTTGCAAAACCTTTTCTTCCGAATCCCTTGCGCCCGTTTCCCCAAAAAAAGACTTCAAAATGTACATGATCGTCGTGATGATCAATGTTCGGCATCACGGTGGTTGAGATTGTTCAAATCATTTCTTGACCAGGAGATAGGTGTTCTCGACGCGCAGGGGGGTCAGCTTCTTATACGGACCCTCCAGCATCATCAGAAGGCCACCGAACGAGATGTATGCCCGACTGTATACCATGTTAGCGAATCCCCCTCTTCACATTCTCATTACGTCCCAACCGTCATTCTATGACCCCCCCCATGCACATATATGGATCTACGCGCGAAACGGAAGAGAAGAAGAAGAAAAGAAAAAATGGGGGCAAAAGACTCACATCGTTTGACCGTCGCTCCCGTCCTCGAACTTGTAGATCTTGCCGTGGCAGACGTAGTCGTACATGTCGGCGAGGGTGGACTCCTCGCCGCCGGGGCCCCCGGCGTTGCGGACGTCGCGCCAGCCCTTGCCCTCGGCGCCGGCGGCGTCGCTGCCGTCACCGTCGCGGTTGCCGTCTAGCGACAGGCTCGTGGCCAGCACGACCTGCAGCGTCTCGCCGACGTGACACGGGAACAGCTCGATGTTGATGTCCAGCTTCAGCTCCGTCTGGTTGTCCGTCGACGTCCCCGTGATCCGCGCCACGCGGTCGTACTTGGACTGGTCGTAGTCC
Organism: Monosporascus sp. CRB-8-3; assembly: GCA_004155055.1. Lineage (NCBI taxonomy): Eukaryota > Fungi > Ascomycota > Sordariomycetes > Xylariales > Monosporascus > Monosporascus sp. CRB-8-3. The sequence goes on along the minus strand of QJNZ01001257.1, from coordinate 12,052 downwards.
GTCACCGTGAACGTGTCCTCGAAGAGCTGCGCGTCGCCGGCCGACATCTTCGCCTTCCGGGAATCCCTGTAGTGCCTGGTGAATTAACCGTGCCTCTCTTCTTTCCCGTCTTATCGAGAGATCTCGGATATCGGATGGCTCGGCGCGGACGTGGACTGTGCAGCAAGCAGGGGTGCGTTCGTAAATTCTGGGTGCTGGCGGTGACTTTTTCGGTGTGGTGTTTTTGGATGGTTGCGGCCTCAAGAATGCGAACTAAAGTAAATTTTAAAGCTGCTGGCAGGGCGGGTACAGTGATTGGCCCAAGCGCTAAATTTTACGTACGGGCGGTTTTCTTACAGATCCGCGGCTCTGCTGCACTAAATTAGGCACTTTGGGGGGGGGAGGGGGTTACAAACTCATCGCCATATGGCGGGGCATGCTCATCTGACTGGTACATTCATGTGCTGAGCATATTCCGAACCTTGGCTCAGGTAAATTCTATGACAATTCTTTCAATAAAGCGCTTCGGTCATGCGAATAGCTAGCGGTGCATTCCCATAATAAGCATTCTCAAAACCGAGAGCTCCTCTGGCCGGATGCCGCAGTGATGTCCTTCAGAAAGAGGAACGTAGTGGTCAGCGCTTCAGCCGCATCCCAGGTGGCAGCCCCTAAAGCTGAAAATGTGCCTATCCCCGGAGTGAGACCCTCGCCTCATGACAGCCGGCCGACGACATCCACGGGGACAGCATCCCTGGACAACTTACTTGCCGGCCATGCAGGATTGCCTCTGGGTACCTCGCTTCTGATCGGGGAACATGGGACGACAGATTTTGCGGGTGTGCTTTTACGTTATTATGCGGCCGAGGGTCTCGTCCAGGGGCACCAGGTCCACGTATTGGGTTTATATGAGGGCTGGAAGGCCGAACTTCCCGGCCTCTCCACGGATGCGAAGTCATCCGGCAAGTCAGAGGCTCCCGCCGGCGAGAAGATGAAGATCGCCTGGAGGTACGAGACCATGGGAGCTCCAAGAAGTACGCCGCAGTGAGTAGCTCTACTTTGCGATCTGCCGTCTTTCTGACGATGCGTGCAGCTAGAGATGTCCCTCAGAAACAGGGTCCCAACGGCACGACCTCTGCATCGACGTTCTGTCACTCTTTCGATTTATCGAAGAGACTTGCCCCTGGTGATATCAAGGGCCAGATTAGCTTTCATCCGTCGATGAACTTACCGAGTTTGACTGCTCGGCCCAAAGATACAGGATCCCCGTTCAAGACCTTTATCAGAGATCTCGCTTCAAAACTGGCAGATTCGCAACCAGCAACGATCCACCGCCTCATTGTCCCAGGCCTGCTCTCGCCGACGGGATACGCGGGTTCCTCATGTAGGCCAGAGGAGGTTCTGCAGTTCCTGCACGCCCTCAGGGCGCTCCTGAGACAACACCCCACCCAACTAACCGCGCTCATCACCCTACCCCTCACACTGTTCCCGCGCAACACGGGTTTGACGCGGTGGATGGAGATCCTCAGCGACGGCGTCCTCGAGCTCGTGCCGCTACAGCCCAACTCGGTGCACGCGCCGCCCCCGAGCTCCTCGAAGCCGGACTCGAAGTCCTCCTCCGAGGAGCAGGTCCAGGGTCTGCTCAAGGTGCACACCCTGCCCGTGTTCGACGAGAAGGGCGGCGGCTCCTCAGAGGCCCACGCGGCCCGCGAGGACCAGTCCTTCAGCCTGAGCCGGTCGAGAGGGCTCGTCATCAAGCCGTTCAGCCTGCCACCCGTGCTCGACGATGAGCCGGAGCGGAAGTCCGCGGAGGCTGGGAAGACGAGCATGGAGTTTTGAGTCATGTTTTAGATCTGGCTTTTACTCCTGTAGTGCCCTGGCTTATGCATTATCGAAAATAGAACTTCGAAGTAATTACGCCGAAAGATATATGCCTAACGTCTATTGTACTCATGTGAAAACCAGTTAATTATGATTACTGCTTCCAACTTTCATAAGCACTCTTCCCAGTCAGGCTCTGGACAAAATAGTTGGGACACCCTACCCCATCATACTCCCGCATGGTGTCCCAACTATTTTGTCCAGAGCCTGCCAGTAGGTCGGAGAGAGTTGAGCGGAGGGGAAACCTTGGCAAACCCAACTTGGGGTTGACACGCTGGAATCATGGACAATTGTCTCCAACAGCACCTCTGATTCCTGTAACATTCTCCTGGATCATGAAAGGAAGAAGTCAGGCGCATGTTGAAGGGCCATCTCATCACGAATGCGGACGCGTTTTTTGACACACTTGCTATGGAATCTACCATACCGTCGTCATCTCATACCACTTTCTTGGAGCTTCTTGATATGCTTCAGTTCCTCTTCTACCATACGTTTTCCCTGACCTACTGGCTCTACTGTCGGGTATAAAGCCTCCAGCGGCACCTCCCGGATATTTATAGTAGGATGCTCCTTGGTTCCGACTAGCATGGCCTCGACGATATTTCCGTCGCCATACTGAGGCTCCGTCATGATCCGCAGAGCGATCTCGGCACACTCTCTCGGCGTCATCATGAGGTCGCCCGGCTGCACTCTGGAACGGCAGTACTCGGGGTAGAAAATGGGCGTCTGTGTAGGTTACTAGTGTCAGTCTTATACGCAAGAGATACATGTGAGATCGTACGTACATCGACTGCGCCGGGGCAGATGGCGGCATTACGGATGCCCACCGCCTGCCGCAAGCCCCCCAGGCACTTCGCCATGCTGACGATGGCCGCCTTGCTCGCCATGTACAGGGGCGACAGGGACTGGTGGAAGTAGCCTGCGACGCTGGAGACCCACAGCAGGTTGCCCTTGACGTTCCCCCTGTTCTGCAGCCAGTAGTCGACGGCCACCTGCGCCAGCCTGATGGGCCCGACCGCGTTGACGGCGAAGGTGTTGTACTGGCCGACCTCGGCGTCGGCCCTGTCCGCGGCGAGGGGCGACACGCCCGGCGGGTTCCAGAAGCTGCTGGACGGCGGCTCGTAGATCCCGGCGCCGTTGACCACGATGTCCACGCGGCTGAAGCCCCCGAGCGTCGCCTCCCAGAGCTTGCTGACGTCCTTCCAGTTGGCGATGTCCGTCTGCTGGAATTTCGCAGTGGCGCTGTATTTGTTCAGTGTCGCGTCGGCCTCTGGCCGGAGCTTCAGGTCCGCCATCATGACGGAGCAGCCGTTCTCGAGGAGGAGCTCTGTGAGAGCATGGCCGATTCCTGTCGCACAATGAGTTGAGGGCCCCGTTAAGCTGAGGCTGAGCAACCTGGACGTACCTGACCCCGCCCCCGTGACAATGGCCACCTTGCCCTTAACCTCGTAAGCTTCGGCCATGCTGACGTTGATCGTGTACTAGGACTCTGGATTTAGGAGAGTGGTGGAACCTGAAGATTGAATTCCTAGGGACCAATAGGTATTCGAGCACGAGTACAACTCTACAACTTGTCTATTTATTTATTCTTTTCACTTAAGCTTGCCGGTTTAGGTCATACCGAGTACCTCACTGCACCGGTACGGCCCGGAAACTGGCCATAGTCCAAATGTGACGCTGGCTACTTCCTGCATACTGGCCTTCCAGGGTTGTGTGACTGTTGTGCCTTAGGCCGTCAAGCTGCAGCCAACATGGGCGGGTTTGCTATCTTGTGAAGTGGGTATGAGTGGCAGCCCCCACAAACAAGGTAATCGGCCATTCCTAGATCAATATACTCCTTTGGCCCTGGTGAATATATATATATATATAGATATATGCACCACGGACGGCTGGTGGCGTTAAATCCGACAATCGCGCTTGCACGCTTTACGCCGCGGATACCCTTTTGAGATTCGCTACGTATATAATGTACTTAGAGGTGCCATGAGGCGAGTGGCGTGGTCCAGGGGTTCTGACCCACGGGTAATCCGCTGTCTCGTCAGCCACTACGGGATTATCACTAGAAATGGCACATCGCCCGGTTCCACTATAAAGAGCTGTCATGCCGTTCACGATTTATACTACATGAACTACCCAGCTGCGTGTCAAGTATACTTAGTCATATCCACTTATCTGCGGGTTCTATTGACGCAGTGGGAGTGTTCAACTCGAAACCTCGAACAGCAGATATGTCACGGGCTGATAGCGACAGCCAGAGATTCTGCGGTATAGCAAGCAAGCAGGACTCCTTCGAAGTCGTTGAATTGCGTTGGGGTTCTGAGATAGGAATTTTCCATAAGCCACAGAGCTAGCTGTATACTCACAGAAGATTCTCAAATAAGAGTCAGAGGGTGAACGCAAAATTACAAGAGCCAATTTATATTTCGTCGCATTGACTTCATAGAGGAGTTTGCACATGCCTATAGACAGAGTATCTTAAACCACTGGGCATAATAAGCCCATGAAGACGAGGTAAGGATGGGATTTATGTTACCGCTGAAGGGTGTCCTCCAGAGGAATAACTACACTCTTCGAGACCCTATAGTGTCTAAGGATTGTCGGTGAGCTCACAGGTTATGTGCCAAAGGGGCATGGCCAAGGCAAGACCAAAGAAAAACATGAAGCATCCGGACAGGTGCAAGAGCGCTTAATTAGCCCAACTTCCATAGAAAGGGAAAGCGGGAGAAGAGAAGAACACCCTGACCGGCGGTGTCATTTCGGAGTCAGAACAGAACTGAATCCTGATTTACTCGTTGACATCAACAAAGCCCATCCAGTCTCTTTCAAACTCCCCCTGGACTTTGGTGAACCCTTCGAGCTGGGCAGCATCGACCTTACGACCCTCGAACGCGGCGAGGCTCTCGGCAGACTTGACGATGTTCTTGATCTGGCGACAATTAAGCTCATGCTTGGCCAACTGATCCAGTTGCTTTTCGGTGATGTCAGTTCCTGCCGGGACGCGATCACAGAAGTTGCTCCAGATAGTGCGGCGCGAGGCTTCGGTCAGGTTCGGGTAGCGGAGAAGCACGAGGATACGGCGCGTAAAGGCGTCGTCTGGGATGGAAACACGATTCGTCGTGAGAAATATTATACCATGGTAATCTAGCGACTGAACTTTAGCATCCTCACGACCAGGGTCACAAAATTGAATTTCAGAGTGGTGGGGTCAAGAATAGGGGTCAGGGGTTACTTACACTCCAAAACGCGCAGAAAAACAGATGCCGTGGTATTACGCTTCATATCATGCAAGCTTCGGCGCTCAAGAAGCACATCAGCCTCATCCACCAGGAGGACAGCTCTCCATGTGCTGATCATCTGCATGATGCGCCTTAGTTGTGTTTCTAGGTATGCCCTGTCAGTTCCCAGGTCACCGGCGGCCACCGTGTAAAGCGGCCTATGCACCGACTCCGCCACGCACTCCGCCGTCAATGTCTTTCCCACTCCGGGAGGCCCGTGGAGGACAATTACGAACCCTTTTCCTTTACCCTTCACGATGTCGTCGAATGAATCCAAATTGTTGTCGGAACTGTCCTGACTTCGGCGTATGTGCATCTATACTAGTGCTTGCACCGTCCGCTTCGGAATCAGGTCCAGGAGTAGCTGGTCGAAGCATGTCTCATCCCACTCTATGGGCGAGAGGTTATTCACAAAGAACTCCAAGAACCGTCTATCCGTAGAGTCGAACCCGCGTACTGTCGGACTGGTCACCAGCAAGTCTTCCTCCAGGAACTCGTCGAAGATGACATCGTCGCCTTGATCTGCGCATTCCTTGTATCTCCGCAGGGTACACTGGCGTTTGGCGACTTCTGTACGAGGGAGGACTTACACCTTGAGCCCATAATCCGGCTGCCATTGGTAGTAAGTCTTGTAGTCGATCACAACACGGCCGTTAACGTAGAATCGGTCTAGTCTATTACAGTCGTCCACACTCTTTTGGGTATCGACGCCGTTGTAGTGCCTAAAGTGCTGACCAGTCAACTGCTGGAATGTCCGGTCTCTCTCCAGCAGCTGTGCGCGGATCCCCGCGGAGGATGGGTGGAACTCTAGGGGGATGACGTTGAGACTCTCGCAGCGCATCGTTCCAGCTTACTTGGGGAATCCGGAGGATATCTTCACGTGTGCCGAACTTCTCGCCGTCATAGTCGACGAACTGGACCCGCGCCGCTAGACAGGGTTCCTGGTCATTTTCGTATCAGACGCCTCGTACCTTGTAGGCTCTCGCGCGGCCTATGACACATGCGTAGACGAAACTGCCAGGTTTTTATATAGTCCAGAGGTGCTCGAAGCTGATAGGCCTGAGGTCGCTATTCTGGAAGCGCCCATTAGCCCTGAACGCGTCCTCGTATTGCGTGTCGATGCAGTCTAGAGGGAGTCTCAATTTCCCCAGGGGAACTTCGTTGTCCTTGAACCGCCCCATTCCCGTCGTCTCCAGCCCCTTCCTGAAGAAGAAGCAGTACGCTGGCAGCTCGGGCTCGATGGTCTGCTGGGCCTCGATCGGTTCGTAGGGGCAATCGACAATAACATCCTCAAGGAGTTGCCTCAGCGGTTTTGGGTTCACGTGAAGCCTTGTGCACTTGTGGCCCTTAGGGGATAGATAGGAACATATGAGGACCGGCTATATAACTTCGTGCTACAAAAAGGAGTGCAGCTCGGCTTCCACTTCCGAATTAGTAACTGTCTCAAGGTGGGCGTAAGGTTGAATATGGTGGCCTTGCGAGGAAGCACTGTGCTACGGTGGCTGTGCACGCATACCCATCGTGCAATGCGAGGTATGCCGAGTCGTCAAATACCTGGAGAAAGCCCGCCATCGCATAGTTCACTTTGAAGAACTCTACCATTTTCCCCACCCATGATGATCCCGCTTCTATCGTCGGCGTGAGTGGTGTCGCATCCAGTCCCGTAGACCTGCTACCAAACGTGTTGAGTTAATTCCTTGTATCCGTGAAGTGGGCAGCACGCGGATCTCTTGCCTCCCAATCTGATGAGCACAACTCGGAGCACCGAAAGCTGGACTCATATCGATCCATCCATAACTAGATATTACTAATTCACTGACGACCACGCCTACTGCATCGTCCCTTAATCCAGGACGTAACCTTAGACTAGTAATAAGACGGTCACTATTGTCGCAGAATAAGGGTAATTTGCTTAGTCATCAGGACCTGTGAGCCTCTAGGCACCCCGCAGAAACGTTGTTCCGGGGCTCCCACACTATATATAGAGCTTTCTAGCCACTGCTCTCTAGAGCCCAGATTAACCAAGTCAATTTACACTTCACACACTCTATGCACTCTTTTCTAGCGATCAGCCTAACTGTCACAACTATGAATTGGGCAGCATGAGATCTTTTAAAGTTTAAGATACCTAGATGGAGATGAAGCGCAATTACCGCTCCTGAAGGTGCATAACTTCGATTTAGGGACGAAGGACGGAAGGTAGAGTGGCTTTCCTTACCTAGGATATATAGACACATCGAAATTGTTCGGATGTCTTGACGCGGGACGTCTAGCAACATTCACGGGAGAAAAATATTGCAAGCTACACTCAATCTACGGTATTACTATACTGCAGATCGAGAACTAGTGGGTTAAAAAGGAGGGACAGGACAAGCAACTTCGTAAGCCCAGTACCCATACCTGATCAAAGGACGGAGTGACGACTCTCCTCTCCACGACAAGCTAAATCTACAACGAGGGCTTCGAGACTGTGAAAACCCCTGAAAATGATCATGTTCGACATGTCCCTAATATAGGTGATGATCTTCGTTGTTTGAAGTCTACCTCCTTAATAACAGCAGCATATATATCATGTTGGCATCTCCGGGGGATTCTGTCGTTACCATCGCGTTGAGTATATAAACAGAAACTTAAAGGCAGTCATATCTTATCAATGACAAACAATGGATATAAATGTGACACAATCCCCCAATGATGCATTTACAAGAGTTGTGCTATTCGCACATTAGTTTTTTAATAGAAGCTACACATTACTTTTTTTACACCTGCCGCCAGCCCGTCAGATTTCTAACGGCCCGTTTAACGCGCTTTTCAGCCCGCTAGGAAATGCATAATTACTTTAATTTCCTTTATTATAATAGGTACATTATTATTGTAAAAGGGTTATTAAATTAATACTATAATAACATTTTTTAATATTATAATAATTATAACCGTTATATAATTTAATAAAATTATTACGGTTTTAAATTCGTTTTTAAAATTTAAAGGTTTTAATTTTTCGTTTAATAATTAACCGGAAATTTATTTACCGCCTTGGCCGAAAATAATAATAATCTCAAACTTTTCCGATAATTATTTAGGAACTTTTAAGCAATTAAATAAATTAAAATCCGCTTTAAAAATATTTATAAAAGGTTAAAATTTTAATTTCGTTAAATAAAATTTAACTAATTTTAAAAAAAATAAAAACGGTAATAAGTTATTTATAGGCGTTAATTTTCGCTATAATCAATATTATCGTCCTTATAATATATTAACGGGCTTTCGCCGTACGAAAAGTAAAAAAGCTGCAGCATATCCGTAAAAAACGATAATAATACGTAACCGTAAAAATAACTGGAAATAATTTTTCCGTATATATAAAAATAATAAAAATTAACCGCTTTAATATAATTATAAGCTATTACCGCGTTTCGAAATATACGTTATATATTACCCGTTAAGCGAAAATTTATATTAATAAATGGAAACTTTCATATATAATAATATATTACGCCCCCGTAAATTACGTAAAATTATTCGTAAAATAACCGGCAGCCGGAAAAAATCAACGTTTAAAGATATTAATAATATATATTTAAAAATTTAAAAACGTATATATAAAAACTTTACCGTTACGTAAGTTTTCGTTAAACGGTTCCGTATTAAGGTTTATTACTTTAAAATACGTTAAGAAAACGATAATCTTATTATTAATAAGCTTATCGTTTTTTTCAAACCATGCCGTAATATGTAAAATTATAGAAAAAATATTTATAAATATTTAATATAAATAATATATATAAAATTAATCGTTTTAAGATACTTTTTTTAATTATACAAGCCAAACGGTTTCGGACTTTATTTTTAACTATATTTTCGTTTTAATTAATAACGAAATTTACGAAAATTATAAATAAATACTTTCTTATATAGGACGTTTTCGTTAGAAAATCGGGGTTATTAAGCTTAACGTTGTTATTATTAATTTTAATAATTAACTGCGAAAAATTATATAAAAAATTTTCCGAAACGTTAAGTTATAAATTTACATTTTTTATATTAATAAGAACGTAATTATTAATGTAAGGTAAAAATAAATTAAATTATTAATTTCGGATAATAAAAAGTTTTTATAGCTTAAAAAACTTTTTTTTATTAACAGGGATAACGTTACCTTTAATTTAATAAACCGTTTATTATTTCAGCGGTATAATTATTTTAACCGGGATTAATATTTTTATAAATAATTATTTAATAATATACCATTAATTAAAAAAAGGTTCCTTACTTTTTGAAACTTTATAATTTACGTAGAAAACGACGATTAATTCGTTAAAGTTTAAAATATAATCGTAATAAGGTTCGGTAATATATAAGACCCGGTTATCCGATATTTCGAATTTATATATTTTCCTTATTACGATAAATAATTTTATACGTAAATTATCGAAAATTTTAACCTTGGCGTAAAAACTATATTTTTAACTAAAACCAGTTATAAAACGTTAAAAAATTACGTATTTAATAATAAGGCGGATTTTTTAAAGTTTTAAATTAACTTTAAATCATTATTCGAAATTTAATAAAAAGTTTTCGAAATATAAATAGCTAAATATACCTTTAAAATACGGAAGGATTAGATTAATAAGAAGTATTTCGGTAATACGTTTACGTAATATTTTTACAAATACTTAAAGCTAATTAACGCCGAATATAAATATATTTTAAGTTTTATTCTTATATATTTACGGCCGTAAGTCGAAACGATACCGTTTTACGAATACGAAATAAATAACGTTAGGTAATATTTTAAGATTCCGTATTATTACGAAATATATTAAAATATCCGCCGTACATAAGAAAAACTTTATATCGTAAATTTACGTAAAAGGGATATTTATTAATTTTAATATCTGGATAGGAATTTCGTTAAAATCGACCCCGAATTAATTATCCGTAACTTTTTTATAACGGTACAGAAAAGTTACCCGGTATTTTACCTTTTTATAAAGTTTAGCGAAATTATTATTAATATATAGAGATCCCGGGTTAAAAAATTACGCCCTGTAAATAACCGTACGAATAAATAAAGTAATGGTTTAGCTTTATTATAATAAAGGAAACTGTTATAGGAACAGGGGTTTCTATCTTAAAAGGGCCGACCTTTAAAGCTTAACGCGGACTTATTACGGCTAAACCCCGGATACAAAATATAGTTTTTAAAGTAATCTAATTAATTTAAATAATTTAGGACCAAATTACCTAAATTACATAAATCTAACAAATCCATAACATACCTACTTTAAAAATTAAGATATATAATAAATAAATTTCCCATATAATTAATACTTACTTAATTTCGTTTCTTAATTATTAATTTAAATTTTTAACCAAAAGTAACCGTACCATTCTTTAAAAAAAAAATACCCTAAATTTTTTTAACGAATATATTATTAAATCATTCCTTGTCTTATTATTACCTGTAAATTGAAACCCCATTTCGGATATTATTTATATTTCCAAATAAATATATAACAAATTCGTTACATTTTAATAACTTCTTAATTAATAGCTAACGAATAATTTACCGCCTAATTAAAACATAAACTTTCTTAAACTTAATACAAACGATAATATGGGATAACGTTTAAAAAATAAATAATATACCTAATCTCCGTTACTAGCTAGTAAAAAATCCGTAACTGGATTAAATAATTTACTATCCTTTAAAAAAATCCTTTAGTTAATCGATAACATAATACTACCTACTACTCGGTTTTAAGGAAATCCTTCTTTTTCCTAACCCCAACAGCCTATTTCCGACCTTAAAGAAACCATTAAAATTTAAGGCGAAAAAAAAAAAAAAAAAAAAAATACGGAGCGAAAAGTTAAAAAGGCAAAAAAAAGGAACCTACCTTTAATAAAAAATTATTTATTATAATAAACGAACTTTAAACCTTAAAGAAAAACGCCAAACTTGCTTATTAACAACTATAATAAAAATTTTCGACACTACCGTTATTCGGAATAAACTAATTTCGAAAAAATACCGTTCTACCCTCCGTTTACCAAAAAATACCAAACGTTAAAAGTTATAAACATGCTACCCTTAAGCCTTATAATAAAACTACGGACGTAAAAAAAATCCTGGTCCAGGCCAAACTTTACTTTAAATTCTATAAAAGTTCTTTAACGGAAAATTATCAGAAAATAATAACCATTTCCTAAGCATTTATTGGAAAAGTTTTTTTATAATTTAAACCTATTATAAAAAATTACCTGAAAAATTACTTTTGCATATTTTCGGATATTATTAATTACATTTTTAGTAACTATAAACATTTCGAAAAAAAAAAAATACAAGCTTTATTTAAAAATCCCGACAAAAAACAATACGCAGTTAAGTAATTACATCTCCTCCGCCAAATCAAATTAACAACGAAATATACAACTAAATTCAACCGCTTAATAACAATTTTCAATCTGCCAAAAAACGCATTATTCTATCCTTTTTACGACGGCCTAAAACCTCAGGTCAAAAACGAACTTTACATAATACCTAAGATAAAATCCTTTACGGAATATACTAATATAACTATTATTGCCGATAAACAAACGTTTAATCGGTACCTTAAAAAAAAAGAAACCAACAAACAAAACGATAATAAAAGCTTAAATAACCGAATTAAAAAAAATAAAGGCAAGCCTTAAAAAAAAGCAAATACCGCTTCGAAAAAACCCAAGAAAAACAAATCTAATATAAAATATTTTAATTATAACAAAAAAGGACATTTCAAAAACGAATATCACTTTCCCCTCAAAAGAAACTCCAAAAAAAAGAAAAATTCCTTAACCCCAGAAAAAAGCTAAAACGGTTAAACAAAAAACAAATAATAAAGCAAAAAAAAAAAAAAAAAAAAAAAAAAAAAAAAAAA
>QJNZ01001256.1:0-20193 GCA_004155055.1 Monosporascus sp. CRB-8-3 | reverse complement strand
GCCCCCGGCCCCCCCCCCCCCCCCCCCCTCTTTCCTTTTTGCCTCACAGCCAAAGGCAATCTCTCACTTCTCAGCGCGAAAGCAAAGCAAAGCCGTAAGCATGAACAATAGCCAAAGCCGTATAAAGCCGTCTGTGGGTGGAACAAGTAAGGCTACGTCGCAGCACTACGGTGGCCGTCATACGGGAGGCTGGGTCGACCTCCTCCCGGCCTCTTGGATCCCTTACGTCCAATTGGCCCCTTTGAGCTTTCTGCATATGCCAAGATGATTGCTCAAGGCACAGCACGCATACTGCATGCCTCACTCTCCTCGCGCCGTCATTGTTGCCTTCCCCATGCCTGATCCTATCGGCAATTTCCTGCTCTCGTGAGTTGGCGTGTTGCCTGCTCCCTGCTCCCTGCTCACAGGGGGGAGGTGTGGTCCCTCCGGACCAACAATCGAAACTCTGTCGCCATAAAGCGGCGTCCGGCTTCTCGGCGCAACCGGACCTAACAAGGTAGGTCCTTGTGGCAGTCTGTAGCCTCCATTATCGGCTAATGCCTGTCCTCTTCCTCCGAGGGAGCTGTCCTAGGTGACCTGACATCTTCTGTCCTCCTTGTGTAGGTCCATTCCCGTTGAGCCCGCAAACTCTCAGTGCCAATTCTCACTGCCCGGCAGCTCAGCAAGGGGTCCCAACTCCGCATTCCTCGGCATGCGCGATACCCCATACGCATCACCACCACCCGCCACCTGACCTCTCCGCGCAAGTTCCTCTGCCGAAGTAGCTCGCCCATCAGCCTCTGAAACGGGCTGCCCGTCAGACTCCGGTACCATAGGATCTTTCCTATACGGCTTTATGACGCGTTCTCCGGCGCCGCTGCCGCTCTCGAATTTATTATTAGACGACGGCGCCGGCAACGGTTGGCTCCCCTCGAGCTCTGCCTTCCTCAGACTCCACGGCTGCGCGGCCCGTCCATCAGCCTCCGAAACGGCCTGCCCGTCGGCCTCAGGGGCCGTGGGATCAGGTATATCAGGAGGCGGCTTCTTATCGCCGCCCTCGATTATACCGGTAAGCGGCGAATTTCGTCGTCGGCGCCTGCGCCGAACAAAAAAGTCCATCGCGGCGAGGACGATGAGCAGTCCACCGATTCCGGCGCCCACGCCAATGCCTATTATGGCGCCCGTGTTGAGCCCTCCTGAATCGGTGCCGCCCTCTGAGGGCGCGGTGCCCGTGCTGCTCGGCGAGGGCGTGCTGCTATCACCTCCGCCCGTGCCGCCTGATGAAGAGGGCGTTGATCCCGTCTGAGTTGGTGTCGCGCCTCGTGAAGAGGTAGTAAGTCCCGTTGTCTGAGTCGGTGTCGTGCCTGGCGAAGGGGTAGCTGATCCCGTCTGGATCGATGTCGCGGTGGTGTCGCCGTCGGAGCTCGGAGCTTGTCCGGTCGTTGTTTCAGGCGCCGACTCAGGAGAGGTGGGGAAGTGGCCTGCGAAGAACTGGATGCTTTCTCCGGTGCTCTGGGGCAGCGAGGCGATGTTGGTAAGACTGGTGCCGGCGCTGAATGCCACCGTGGTTTCCGACGCGTCGGTGCAGCTGCAGTAGGAGCCGGGTCGGAGGCTCGTAGGGTCGCCCTCTTGCGAGCAGGGAGCCCACCCGCCGTTGCTGCCATCGCAGTGTGTGAGGGCGATCCACGGCTGGTCTAAGAACGGATCAGTTTTTATTCGCCCACTACCCCTACCCACGTATCTCATCTCGGCCTTGTGGCGCTCACCTATATCTTTCTTGTCCGGACAACTTTGATCCTCGTAGCCTGGGTCGGTACACCCGGCCATGTATGTCAGATAGCTTCCGTACCCTTCGCCGTGGATCCCGAAGCAAGCATTGTTGGATAGACAGTTGTCTCCCGCTCCGCAGCAGGTCTGATGGCCGAAGGCGTCGTTGCCGCACGGAATGAAGCTCCCGTCTAGCTCCTCCCCCGGTGCGGAATAGCACGTGCCATTGCTGACGAAGATGTTTGGGCCGTCGCTCATCGTCACGTTATCGGGCCCGGTATCCGCTTATCGTTGTTATAAAGCCTTCTTCTTGTACGAGTAATCCCTCGCATCGCCCAACAGTACCGTAGATGGGCACGAAGTCGGAAGAGACGACGAACTAAAACATTTGCAGAAAGTGAGGGAGGACATAATGACGTCGTTGTTTATCCCCAAGTTGAATGACGCTGGTCTCCCACCAACCAACCCCTGCATATAGATCCGGGGCGCGACTGGGCGGCCGGTAGTTTATTTCCCGATCCGGGTGATGGCGAGAACACCCTCCGCCCAGTTTTGTTGCCGCTACATCGGGGCTCATCTACGTCATAAGTTGCCGTCTTGGCGATATGCGAAGTTGTCACAGTCAATATATAGCGCTATTGCTAGCAATGCAATAGCGGCGTCGCTTTTGCGACAGAAGCTATAAGGTGTATATACTCAATTAGAACCCGGATTTTACTTGTAGTTAATACAGCATTGTGTTTAATTAAACATTTTACTCTTATTTCTGCATCCATTCTTGAACTGCTAAAAAGGGGCTCTTTAGATACTCAGGTATCGATTACGATACGATCGGGGCATCACAGCGTTCACATTTAAGGGTACTGTTTCCAGTGAATTGCGCTGAGATGATGCCGAGTCTATCTAGGTGGTGGAAGATTTCTACATAATAGTACCAACCAAACGTTTTCGGGCATCTCTGGATTTCGCATTGGAAGGCTCCTCGTTGTGAAACTGCCTGTTCCTTGTTGTCTAGGAGCCCGGGTCCTCTTTAGTAGCATGATAGCTTCCAATGAGCGTAGGGACTGCAAATATCTATTTTGCTGAGCGAAGCTTGGCATTGCTTCCACTGCTTAGTCTGCAAGTGATGATGTAGCGTATGCGTTGGTGGATGATGCACGATCAACCCAAGAACATGCGGTTCGATATCCAATTGTTCACTCTCTTTAATACATGCCAATGTGATGCTGCCCAGTAAGATGAGAATCATATTCTACATCGTAGTTGTCGCGCCAGATAAATTCCAATCTAGTTCGAAGAAACAGCCGTTCTCACCAGGCTCTAGCAAGCAGTAATGCCCGCCCCCAGCCCTGTCACCAGTGGATAGGCGCCGGGGGATAGGGCGAAGACATTGACCGTTACTTACAGAGTGACCTGGGGGATCTGCCCGAGACTGTCCGCTCCACTCGGTATTGCATCCGCGTTCAGCCAACAGCACTCAGTTTGTAGGTCTGGCAGCCAGCCAACCCCTGACACTCCGCCATCGACATAAGAGGTTTGCGAGACCACGTCTAATCCAGCTCCAAGAGGGCACGGCGTAAGGACGCTGGTCGTTAAGCGAGCCCAGCAACTGAGCTAATGGCTGTCGAGGCTTGATAAACCAGAGTAGACAGTGCAGTAGCTGGTTTTCCCAGAGAGTGACAACATACTCGTCCCAGTTTAATGCGATACCAAACAGCTGAGCTAGCCCGGATAACGCTGCGAGGTAGTCCAACTTCATCGTTATCTGCCTCAGGAATACTACTTCATTATCTGATCAGTCCAGGCACGATATATGCCGGCTTGCAGGCTTGGACTTTGACTTACCCCAGCAGTATGGCGCTATGGGGACTCCTGAGTAAAACCAGCGTACGGTGATCGGATTGTTTTGCCGCAGCTAAGGAGCATGCCAGCCTTGGTGAAGCATATACGGCGGGTTGATAGGGCCTGCTCCTGAAAGGGCCAAGCCGGCGTGTTCCACGGGCTGCTCTCGATGATTAACCGTCCCCAGTCCCGAACAATAAGGTCATATTCACTCTACATCATGCGGCTGCAGATTGTGCGCGCCTCCATCCACGGTATCGCGTACCAAGTTGATCAGTATCCGCGCTCGATGTTGGTCTCGTATCAAGAAGCCCTCCTAACAAGGTGAAGATGTCGGAGAGCAGACAGTCACATATGAACTGGCGTACAGCTTGTCAACCTGGGATGCTTCGCGTGCCCAATCATGGTGACTATCCTGGGGATGCAAAGGGCATCGATCCAAACACATGCGGTAAGATCCGGTTGAAGCGGGGAGGTTCGTTCCAGGGGATAGCTAGAGCCGACTTATTACCATATAGAGGCCTACGAACATGTGACCTACCTACTCCAAACTTGTCCAAGAAGCCTTGGCATTGGCAACTTCAGGGGAGAAATTTGCAAATAGCTCGCAGAAAAGAAAGAGAGCCAGAGCTAGTGGAAGGAGTGAATGATGTCCAAAAAGTGCTGGAGGTGCTTTTGGTGCCTCACTCGCATAGTTATAAAGTACCAATGGATGTAGCCTCGGCATGGAATTGGGAGTCTAGCTCTCCAAAAATGAACAGGCACTGAACTGTACATCAGGCTGTGATTAATGAAAGAAATTTCCTGCCTTCCTCTTCTGTAGTCCTCAATGCCATATGTATCAGGCTCCAGACCTTAGCAACTGAATAGTCGAAGCCTTCATGGGTTGTCTTATAAGTCGGGGTGAGGTAAAGACCTTACCCGGAATATCAATGTAAATAATTGATCATTGCCATTTTGTGGCCTATGACAGTATCTGGACAGTCCCTTCGGAAAGGGAAGGACACGATGGTGCCCCTGTATTACGGTGGCCATGTTGGCAAACACCGCACCGCCACCCCCCTCCAACCCACTATACATTTCTCAAGAGGAACAGCCCGAGGAGGAAGACGATGCGCGCCAGAACGCTAGGCGCTAAACCAACCAACTCGCAATTCAAGTACGACCCTATTCCAACTTCAACCTTTTGTGGAAGAGCCTTTTGAGAATGTAGGGTCGTCCTTCGGGGCAGTTCCGCTGCCGTTGCCGCTGCCGCTGCCGCTGCTGCCAGTGTAGTCTGAAGGATACCCTGGGGCATTTCTGTCCGGTGACCATGTCCCGGCTCCGTGGATTTCTTCATTGGTCCAGCCCCCTTCCGGGGGTTCTTCTTGGTCCAATTCTTCCACCACACAAGGATCGTACTGCTCTTCCTCATCCTCTGCCTCCACTTTTGCCGCCGTCTGTGCTAGAACACGTCTTGCCCGAGCCTCGTTGTACCATGGGTCCGATGGCAATGCGGGCTTCAGCCCAAGCCGTCGATATGCGTAATTCTTCACGGGCTGATGGTTGGTGCACGCAACGAATATGCGATAGCCATGCCAATCCTCGACGAAGTGTTCCAGCTCGGCACCTCGAAAAACAACACAGCCGCCGGGTCTATAAGCCAGCTTGAGCGCCAACTGGGGGAAGCAGAGATCTCCACCTGCTAACGGTTAGTGACGGGGGATATACACCATCATAGGCACTACCGAACCTGTGTAGTCCCCTAAGGGAACCAGACCGGCAAAACCGTATCTCACATCAGTGCGGTCGCGGTGCCGCTCAGTGAAAGAATTGATGCCAAGGACGCATAAGGTAGTGAACGTCGGTTGCGAGAGCGACATCCTTTTCTCCTTTGGTAAGGCCTTAAATACTTCCACGCAGTCCTCGTACTCCTTTGGCGCGATGCTGCGGAATATGAACCGGACGACCTCTGACGATAGGCCTAGGACCCCACGCTTGAAACGAGGC
Source organism: Monosporascus sp. CRB-8-3 (assembly GCA_004155055.1). Lineage (NCBI taxonomy): Eukaryota > Fungi > Ascomycota > Sordariomycetes > Xylariales > Monosporascus > Monosporascus sp. CRB-8-3. Next base: position 14,616 of record QJNZ01001256.1, on the reverse strand, counting down.
ATTGCTTCTGCAGCGTAGTTGGCTTCAGCCCCTGGGCCTGCGCCTCTCATCATTCGTGTTTCTGCCGTTAGGTGAACGGTTTTGGGGTTCATATGGCCTTTCATGGCCCATGTCCCGTAATGCACTACGCACATTGGGCGCTGTATCAGCTCTTCTGCCGTTGTCGCCTTCTCCATGTCTAGCTCTGGATGATGACGGCGTATCAACTCGTCCACCATATGGCGGGTGGTGTTGGGCTCAGGAAGCGGCGGGAGTTCGGACCATTTCTTGACGGCATCTACGACTTTGCGGACCGTCGCCTCTCCAAAAAGCCTCTGAAACAGTCGTGACACAGAGCAAAGGATGGGATCCCCGTTGCGGTCGAGAAGAACGAAGATATCCTTGTTGATGGGTGTATATATGGTAGGATCGGCAGCGGCTTTCCAGTCTTTGATATGCTGGGAGAAGTGGTCGAACCCGAAGCTATGGTCTTCTTTGGTTATTTCACGAATGTAGGGTAGTAGTTCGCCCGGTGGATGCTTTGCTTCGGCCCTGATCAGGCTACGGCCCTCGCGGTCATGGTCGAGCCAGAAGGACCTCGTCGCGTTGGCTCTCATATCCTTGTACCACTTCTTTCTCTCCAGGCCCTCTGCCGGTCTCGGAAGGGTCACGCGACATCCGCTTGCATAGACATCGCTACTAAGAGCTTTCGCGAGAAGGAAGGATTGCACTTCGCGGCTGATGGCCGCTTCGTCTGGATCCATCTTCCTGATTGATTGATCTTCGACCCGGACAGCTCGCTGAGCATTAGGGTATGAGGCCTTGTCGGAATATGTTACGTCTTTGTACTGTGATACGCGTATTGACAGCGAGTCGACGGAGAACTCAACTGTCTTTTGCGCCTCGGTATTTTCTAGAACGGTGAAGTCGCTGTGCTTATCCAGTTCTTTGTTCATAAAAGATGTCCTGATCGTGACCAAGAGACCTCTGATGGCTTCTGCTCTGGTCTCATTTTCGAAGCAAAACTCAGTGTCATCGAATACAGGGAATTCCTAGCCGTACGATCTGTTAGCAGTGTTGTCCAGTGGAATGTAAGTATCGACTGTACCTCGGCTCTTCTGTCATCTTCGACATGTGAAATATTGCCAGAATGAGGCAATTTCTTGCCGTATTCGTCGCCCGGGATACGAGGAATGTACTCCCCGTAGCGTACCAAAGGGGTATGACCATGTTGGCTTGCATTTCCCGGCTTGGCATCCATGGTGATGATGAATACCGAACGAAATAACCGACGTGTGTATAAATGCTGCTATGTGGCTGCTGGTGACAGAGCCGCTGGTTGGAAGGCGGAAGGTAAGAAAAGCTAGTTGATTCCAGGGTGATGCGAAAGGGAACAGCTGCAATATTACAACGAGACGCTGAGGCGATCGAGGTGCTCTTCTGAAATTGCGGTGAGGTCTTCCAACTGTTCTAGAGGTACGCAATTCGACAAGGGCGGTTTCTCAAGCGGGTGAGGGATGCGAGGCAACCAGAACGCAAGTCTCTCGAAAATCGCAACCTGGCCGACCTTGCCGTTCGCTAGGGCGAGTGCAAAAAGGTGCTTGTGTGATCTGGCTGAGATTGGAGTGCACACGAGGCGTAGTGGATAGACTTGAGGCGAAATTGGGATTGAGGAGCATGTGGTGGAATGCTAGCCTCGGACCTCGATTATGATGGTGGTTTGAGGGAAGTTGATTGATGCATGCAAGTGATTTGGCAAAGAGGCCAAACGAATGTTTGCCTGAACAACCTGCAAACAGAGGCGTATACAACTACCAGCATGAAAATTTCAATGAATAAGGCAGCCAGCCCGAATTCATGGGTTCAACTTGTGGCTCATCGGTGCATAATTACGGATAACTTTCATTCAGATGTCAGGTGAAGGTAGACGTTCCGATCTACATTCGAGTGACCCTTTTATGGAAGAACAATATGATTAATATGAAACTACAAATGCGGAATCCAGATCAACTGGGTGCAGCGGTGGGAGTATGGTTCGCAATCAGCAACGTCAAATAACGAACTCTGAAGCACCAGGAGTAGATTTAGCTAGGGGAGGCTATGATATCAAATCAACTGTCCTGGAATGCCGTGTAGGTGGTCGTTCCAGCTCTCAAATAGGAGATCACATAACGTCTGTAATACAGGGAAGAGGAATGAGAATACGCAGTATACCATCTATTGATCCGCCTTTGCCCTGCTTCTCAGGAGTAGCCTACCCACTTATAGTCCTAACGGTAAGTCGTACTATACTCCGGTGCGCCAGCCCACTGCGGGAAGGGCTTGCCCGTGGTCTGGTACTGCTCGACCGGCAGAAAGCTCTCCGGTTCCGACCTGACGCAGCCGCTCTTCGCCAGCAGTCTGCCTTCGAAGCGGTCCTTGATCCACTGGAGCCAGGTCTGCCGGGTGGTGTGCAGGGTCGGCAGGTGCTGCGTCCCGTTGACTACCAGGTATTCTAGGTCGTTTTCCACGTTCACGGCGCAGGCGTCCGCACCGTGGCGGTCGTGATGTCGTACGGGATGTACATGTTCTCGGTGCCCTGCACGACTAGGAGCGGGCCTCGGAACGGCTTCCGACCCGCGTCCGCCAGCTTCGCGTACGCATTGACGTACCATATGTTCCTGTAGTCCTCCCTCAAGATCGTCTCGCCAGTGAAGTAGAGCTGCTGCGATGCGGCTATGTCGCCCTGGACCTCCCGGAGCAGTTCCGTGCGCGCGACCTCCAGGGGCGTCAGCCACTGGCTCAGCTTGAAGCCCGGGAGTATGCTATCCAGCATCCTGCCGACCCAGGGGAGGATAAACTCGGGGACACCGCTTAACGCGTCTGTCATGGGGCTGGCGGCTATCGTGCCCACGTAGCCCGCTCTCAGGTCCGCGAACTCGTCCGAGTCCAGCGCCTCAACGACGCTCCACGCGACGCCGCGGCCCTGGCTGTAGCCGATGGTCACGAACCGTGGCGCCAGCAGCCCCGCGAATGCCCACCGCGTGGCGCGCAGGACGTTCAGCGCGTCGCGGGCGCTCGCCGATGAGACGAGGCACTCGTGCCGGGTCACAGAGCCGTCCCACAACTCCGACACACCCAGCCCCGCGTAGTCTGGTCCCACGACCGCGCACCCGGCCTGCGCGAGTGTGAATGGCACCGCGTTCGCGTACCAGAGCGCGCGGTGCGCCGAGGGAGCCGCTGAGGCGAAGAAGCCCGACGTGCAGTGCGTCCAAAGGACGGCCGGGGCGCCCTCGCCTTCGCCAGCACTATAACCACCGGAGCCGGAACCGGGGAACCGCTGCGCCTCGAACGGCCACAGCACGAACGCCAAGGCCGGGACCGGGATGCAATTGGTTTTCGTCGTCGTGTAGAGGATGCGCGAGACCGAGAACGGTGCCGGGCAGGTGAAGCGCTGGGCCCTGAGGAGCGTCCCGGGCGGCGGGGTCCCCCGGGTGTTGGGCGACAGGGACGGTAGCGGGTAGAAAGGCGTCCTCGCGGGGCCCGCCGTTGGCGAACTGCGAGCGGTCGAAGTTGATCACGGCGTTTAGGCTGGGGGCCATGTCCTCGGAGAAGTTGCTTTCTCGATCTGCGCCCGCGACAGGGCGAAGGATGAGTTAAACCCAGTTGACTGAGGCGCCACCGTCGCTTGGACATTGGCGCCGGCTGCCGCCATGAGGAGTAGAAGTGTGTGCAGGGTGTACATTGTGGATGTGATGCTTTTCTCTGATCTCATTTGCTGCCGAAGTTCTCATCCTCCGTTGTGCAGCAAGGCAGCAATGCCTATCCTTTGTAATTGTCATGATTGCGACATCAACTTTTGATCACCCTCCAACGCGCAAATCTGTGGAGGCCGTCTATACCAATGAAGCCAACCATTGAATCCTTCGTCAACCTACATCGTGGTCGGCATCCTCACATTGTTCGGTCGCTGTAGTCCATAGGAGGTTACCCAGGAGACGAAGAGTGTGTAGTCAGGAGAGAGGTTGTGGGGGCATAAGGGGAAACTTACGTAGAGGACTAAGTCCACGGACTTCTGTGGAATACGACTGTCTTAAGGGCTTCAATAACAATGGAAAGGATCTCTGCCCACTTCCCCTACACAAAATAAATGGGGTATATAGCATTAAATAGCGGTGATGTAACCATATCTCGTACTTAGCGGTTGATGCGTATCCTATCGTTCCATCTTGCCCGGATAAGGTCGACGTCTGGGAGCAAGTCGACTTTACACTTTCGATCGATTGATAAACGATGTAGACTGTACTTAGACGTAAGTAATTCTTGGGGATACCCAGATTGGGGTAATAGCCGAGACCGTCGCGAATGTTATCTAGGACCTCACTTCCCCGGGCGTGTCCCTCGGGCCGGGGAAACATACTATGTCTAAATCCACTCTCTAAGCACATGAGGTCAAATCCAACCGCCTGAATTCTACCTACAGTGCCTTCTCTCAGCTTGATCCCTTAGCGAACCTTGGATTTTTCTTTAAAGGGGAACCGGAGCAGGGCGAACAAGGAGGACGATAGTGGTACCGTACTAGAAGGCAGCACGGTTATCTGATGCACTTTCCGAGTCGATCCCTTGTTGTGATCTAACCCAGTCAGTTACTCTTGAACCTCTCTATAAACTAAATGGAATTTTCCATTGCCGACCGGCTATCTCATCTTGCTCTGACTTGGAATCAGACGTACGTAATTCCTCCTCAGAACGACCGCCCGGCCCAAGTCAGAGCTGTCTAAAACAAAAAAGGATCCGGAATTACAAAACAAAAGGAAACTGAGCAGAAGAGGAGGGAAATAGGTGTTCCAGATTTTCCGAAATATATTATTGGTTTTTAGGGCCTTGATAGGATGAGGCATCTGAATGCCTGCTTTCCCCAGGAGATGCTTGAATAGGGGGGGACATCTGGCAAGCAAATGCCTTCAGCCTTAAGGGCCATCAAGGGCAAGTACCTAGGTACTTAGCACGACCCGGAATAACCTCGGCCCCGCTTTAAGACCTCCCTGCGAACTGGCAACATCTGCGGCTGGTGTCATCATCAATTCTAAGAACCACATCCATCCCATCCCGCCAACACGCTCCCATTCAGCCAGTACCTGCCCGCTCCCGGTCCAACCGCACACAAAGCCCCTTCCTCGCGGACTCCCAGAAACTAGGCGAAGATGTTGTTCCTAGGCAACCTCTTCTACGTGACGTGCCTCCTCCTCAATGCCGTCTCTATCCTGTCCGAAGATCGCTTCCTAGCGCGCATCAACCTGTCGCCTACGACCTACGATCCGGCCTTCGGCACTGGTGCCGATGCGCAGAGTGTGCGCGCTAAGGTTGTTCATCTGATCGCGAGCATACGGACGTTGATGCGGTGTACGTTTTCACTTCCTTCTTTACGGGATGGGCGGCCAGCTAATCGGTGAACAGTCCCCCTGATAATAGCCAATACATTGATCATAATATACGAGCTCGTGCTTGGTTGATGCTACGGAGGCTGTCGCGACAGGTATTGGAGTGGATTCGCATCGCGGGAATCGGGTAATACGGATCACGTCTTGAGAAAAGCGAATCGTGTCTCCACCGGTGTCGCTCCCGTAAGAGCATGGCCATGTCAGACTTCGAAATTTCTCCAGCCAGCATCCATAACGGCACGAGGGGTAGTGCCAACATATTATGTGGCATTGCATGCAACAAATACGATCTTACCGTCTCTCCAACATCTCTGATGTCTCACCATCCTCGCCAACTTTATCCAGCTCTTAAAGCAACGGCCTTCCGCAAAACGGTGGCACGGACTTGCAACATACTACTCGACATTTCGTACGCCATGGACATGCCGATACCCCCAGGGTCCCTACCCACGACGTACTATACAGCCCTCCAGTCGGAAAATGAGTCGGCGCATCATCCTTTTGTCGGGGCTGGAACGATGCAAAGGAGTTGTCCTCATCACAGCGACCTTTGTTTCCGAGTTCCCCGCGGGACTCGCACTGACGATATGAGAAACCGCACTATGGTCGGGGTCGGACGACATAGAACTTCACACTCTTGATCGTCTTAGAGTGGCGGTGGGCGAACGACTGAGGTAGATGCACGCAATGAAAAGTAATCTGGCGATGGAGATTACTACGCTCATTCGGGCCACTTAATAAATGGAACGCGGATCACTTCAGGGAGTAATTGCCGAAATAAATAAATGCAATGTCTTAATATCCAGCTGCTTCTAGTGTCAACATTTTGAATCACTAGTTACGGACGTGTGGATAGTATCTACTACTTCCCTCCCGACATCTCGCAGTGACGTCGTTCCATTCTGATACTGGTTTGATACTGGAACCGCATAGCCTTTGATTAATTGATCCTTCTCAACCCACGTCTCGCCAGGCCAAGGCTTGGGAGACTGTCAACGGTAGACCTGAAGTAGAAATGTATACCACTTGGGGCTCACTGCTCGCACTCCGGGTCATCGCCCTAGGTGTGCTGTGCTTCATGGCTTCTAGGACTACTGCGTTCTTGGCCTGAAATGCCCCTCTCGTCTAAAGCTTTGAGCACTGACACTCTTAGAGGCTCACTCTCTACTGACTACTTCGATGTTAGTATGGCAATCTCGTAGATTGAATGGGGGATTTCTTACTTGAGCTCACCGGGTTGTTTGTTTGATGAAATAATTCTGCAGTTATCTGGTTATATAAAGCAAGTAAAACTTGCCTTGGACAAGATATGAAGTCCGGGTTGCTGAACTATCACGGAGCAAAGTTCAGAGGCCCTTTAGAATCTAAGGTTAATTCATGGCATAACCTGGAGTTGCCAATAAGGGGTCGGACCCTTACGCCACTGTCATCCTTCCACCCTCCTTACACAGAACAAATCGCGCGGTCTCCCTACCAATCACCCGTTGCCCCTGGCGGGGAGTCGTTGATGTGAGTAGATGATATCCACCGTCGAATCGCATGAATACCCTGCTCACAAAAGCAGATATTCAGCACGTAAGTCGATGCAAAGAGGGCTGAAGCCGATTGAATCAACTGGATCATACCAGCGCGGGTTTTGCGACGAACGCATGGCTTCACAATCCGCACCTGTCCTAGGTCATGTGAAAGCGAGCGACCCGGCCTAGACCCTGGGAGTAGGCCTTGAAGCACCTGGTTGGCTCTACACCATCTCAGTTGTGAGTAACTGACGTGCCTCGTCCTACGCATATCCAAATCTCAAAGTTGCGGGTGGACCCCCGCATCAGGCTCAATTCCTGATGCATCTTGCTTATACGATATACTTCGAATCAATTTTACTTTTACATTTCTCCACTAGAGCGAGGCAGGTGTGAATGGTTAGAATGACCTAGCCTTGAGGTGTCCAAGAGACCTCTGCAGACATCTTTCTCACTGCTTCAGCTTTGGTTATGAAAGGGGAAGGCAAGAACCCGGCATGCGTTAATAAGGGCAGGAAAGAGGAGTTTGACCTCGGAAGAAGAGCGACGCGATTTCCAGGCCGTCCTTCGCCCCTAGTAACACGAAGGAGGGTATCATCTACTGTTCTGCAAGTGGGTTTCGAACGAACTTCTTGGATATTAAGCTTACCCATCCGGTAGGTCACCAAATCCCCGCTTGCGATGATAGCATCGTAACCGGAAGACAAAGGCGATCAAGCGGGTGCGTGGCGTGATGACCTGCATGGTGTGACATCAAAAAGCCGACAGGCCCGTCGCCGTACCAAGGACCCGGTCGGCACATGTTGGCCCTCGCAGCCCAAGCAGGACGACTCAAAAGGGCGAACCTCTTCCACGCTGATAGGCCGCGCACCATCGGCCCTGCAGCCGAAACGCATATGCCTTGTGTCAAGCGATCCGGCCGGCCGCAGGGGGCGGCTTGCATCAGGGAACCGCATCCTTGGCGTGCGACACCAACGTAGGGCTTCCGGTACGAAGGTACGCCCCTCGTGAGGCTATGACGCTAGGAGGGTTGCCCTTGTGAGGCTCGGCGCTTAGTAGTCGCTCGGCACCCATGTCTGCCACTGGCTCGCTTAAACCGTAAGGCGAAGCGCGTGTAGGAAAGGGCTTCTCACACCGTCCTGTGTGCGGCTCGACGCCCACTCGCCGTACGCTGAACGGCAAGACGGCCAATGAGGAACAAGCTGGCATGCCTGATTAGGAATCACCTCGTCCGGATTAGGAATACGGCTATAACGGTCTATACCATAACAGTGCCGGATATATGTGTTGGGGGGCGAGGCTCGGTGTGGCCCGGGCTGAGGTGGCTGAGAGATAAACGAAGAGCGATTAATTGCATCCGGTCATGTCGGTAGACTATTACTTATCACGGATAGGTCGGCACCGTCTGTTTCAAACTCTCAATTATTATCTCGCCTAATTATTCGGGTATCTCCGTCTACATCAGCAGACCTTGTGATATTCCGGATCTGTGTCCGGATATCCCTCCGACTGAACCATGTCTGGCCATACAGTTCACACCGGGGAGCAGCGATCCCAGTCAGATCGATCCGTCTTGACCTCAGCTGTCCATATTCCCCGCGCTCTATGGCATGGATGAGTGGTTTGTATTGCAATACAACGTTAGGTACAGTCTCAAACAACCCAGTACAAACAATGAGTTAACACGAGATAGGTACGGGCTCCTAGTACAGACCATAGCGACGGGAGCGCTTCAAGCCAACAGATTACCTATTGCGTCCGTCAATGATACACCACGGCGCCAGGTCTAGCTTAAACCACCGACGTGAGATGAGTGGGCCGTTTCAGTCCCGCTCGCTGCCGCACCCTTAGTTGCCTCTTCCTCCCCTATCCAGGAAACGCGGGAGGGCCTGGCTCTTGAAGACCATGCTTGCGTGGCTGGGGGCTAGGACTGCCGTCTCTGGGCTAGCTCAGACATGGGTACGTCGTATCAAAGGGCATATGATGTCGTATCATATCAGGCGGTGTCTAACATCTTGACGCAGGACAAGGAATGAGAGGGGAAGGGGAGGGCAAGAACGAGGAAGAAAGTGTGTGACTCCAATGACGGTCCACGCCCAAGCACTGAGACTCCTCAGCGAGGTGGCATAGACGGCCACTGATCTCCGCTTCTCCGGAGAGTCTGGAGTCCGTCTTGTGTTTCAGTACAGGCGGTGTAGCTGTCTCGTCCGTGATGGATGGCGTGTACTAGCGACTGTCTGGGAGGAGAATACATCAAGTCTCGGTCGAGTGGTGCTCAGGGAGGAGCATATAAGAACGGGAAAGGGACGGTCAGGAAAAGAGATGACAGACAGACCGTGAGACAGATATCCACATCAGACGCAAAGACACTTCTCTGTTTCGTTAGACATCTCCTTCGAAAGTACTCATCACACGGGGTAGTCTGGCGCTCTGTATCTCGTTATGCCCATCTTGATATACCTCCTTGTACCATCCCTCCTATTGTAATCAACCAGCGCCCCATATGACCATGACCACAGCAAACCAAGTGACCTTCCGCTTCGGCGTGGAGCTCGAAATGCTGCTGGGCAGCCGGGCAAAGAAACACAAGACGTGGGCGTCACTGGCGACGGAGCTGAGCACGCGTCTGGCCAAGGCCGGCATTGCCAATCACATCAACGCCGGCAACGAGAAGACGGCTGAGAACTACCGCGAGTGGTCTCTCGTCCAGGAGGTCACGGTGCCCCGAGAGGTTGAGAAGGGTCTTTGTAAGCATTTCTGTTCTGCACTTCCACGACACATACACGCACAAATGTGAGGCCACCTTACAACAATCACTCCTTCACGTACCTCCAAACCCACATCCCGGCCCCTATACCCGCACCAGCAATACCAAGATCTCGGTTTCTAACTCGCACCCACCCAACCACAAAACAGGGGGCATGGAACTGGTATCCCCGATCCTCAGCCCCTCGCCCGCGGAGCACTGGGTCGGGCAGCTTCGGGCTATCTTCGCGGTGCTCAAGAAGCACTTCGTGCTGACGGCATCGCCGCACACGAGCACGCACGTGCACGTGTCGACGGACCCAACCCTGCCGCCCGCCGCCCTGGCCGCCGTCGCCAAGGCCGCGCTGTACTTCGAGCCGGCGCTCGACGCGCTGCTGCCTGCATCCCGCAGCAGCAGCAACAGCGGGACCTACTGGTGTCAGAGCAATCGGGCCAGCGTAGCGATGAGGGGCGTTGGGGGCGGGCTGATGGAGTGCTTCGCGCTGCTGGACCGGTGTGCCGGTGTCGGAGGAGGAGTTGCTGGGGGTGTTGGTTATGGGGCCGGGGACGCATATGCCGAAGGCGGAATGGGGGGAGTCGAGCCGCTCATCCGCGCCATGTGTCTCTTCCCAGCGTCTAGCGCGTACGGGCGCGCACACGGCTACGCGTCCGACTTTGTGCACGGGGTCTACAAGTGGGATTTCTCGGGCCTGCTGCCGGACACTGGGTCCGGGACGCTTGAGTACCGACAGGTGAATAGCCCCCCTCTTCTCTGCCTCCTCTTCTGTCTGCTCGCCCCACTCGCCCCACTCGCCCCAGCCCCCCTATTTCACTATCCTCCAGTCCAAACACCTTTAAGAGATCACCTCTAAGAATTTCCCCATGCTCCAAAAAGTAAGGAAACTTGACGTGGACTGACATTCCCGACAGCCCCCTGGCTCGCGCACAGCGGATGAAGCGCGCGCCTGGATCGAGGTGGGACTATGCTTCGTGGCGGGCGCGGTGGACGCGGGCCACTCGCTCGACCCGCTCGCGCAGGCGGACGCCACCATGGAAGATCTGTGGTGGGTGCTGTGCGCGGGCGCGCAGAGCACGGGGCTCGGGGAGTTGAAGGGCATTGAGGGCGTGGATTTCGCTAGAGGGAAGACGAGGGTCAAGAGTGGTAGGAAGTGAGGCAGCTCAGCCAAACGAGATTGATGTTTGACAGGTGTTAAAGGGGACAGCTGGGGATGGTAGGAATGACGTAGTATTCAAAGTCTGATGGCGTTCTATGTGTACATTTGTCCGAGTGATTAGACCTGAAATGGGGGTTGAGCGATACTAATGCTGCCTTGCCGAGCCGTTTCCTGGCGGCGGCGAACTTAGTGGGCAGCCAGAGTTTTTTTTCTTGACGTTCAGATTGCAATTGTGCGAGCACTGCCACATCAGGATATCGTTGTCAATTGGGGAGTTGGAAAATATTGGCAGCGTCGTTGCAATCATCTGCTGTGGATGTTACTGGGCAAATAGCTTGATTGAACAACTGAATGGACCTGACCAATTTTTATTTTTCTTTGCGTACCATCTTACTTCCCATGGATACCATAGACGACCGGTATGGGCCTGAATACGCTGAACTCCTGCCCCGTAGCGACCAGCGTACCCGGGATTTGCGGATGCCAGTGTACCTCCTTGGCGTGCTCCGAGATGTGCTCGAATAGGAGCTGGGGCGGCATATCTTTGACTCCGGCCGTGTCTTTACTCTCCTCGTCGTCCAGCTCGACCGAGAGGTCCCACAGTGTGACCTTGTGGTCGCCAGCCGCGACGGCCACCATGCTGTCGTCGGTCGGGTGCCACTCGATGCTGGTGATTTGTTCGCGGTGGTAGCCGAAGCTCGCGATGGGCGTTGGCTTCTGAGAACCGCCCTTCCACTGCCGCAGGTCCCAGACACCCCAGACGCCGTCGTCGGCGCCCGTCGCCAGCAGATGCGTCGTAAGTCGCGACCACGACATGACGTTGACATCGACGGAGCTGACCTGTACCGTGATGGCGGGCTTCCGGCTCTTACTGCGCACGTCCCACACGCGCACGGTACCGTCGCTTGATGCCGAAGCAAAGACGGATGCCTCGCTCGGGCTCCATTGGATCTCTTCTACGCTGCTGGTGTGGCCTTGGAATGCCCTCGCGTCCGTCACCCAGCCGCCACCAGAGTTGCGCGACGTGACATATATCAGGCCATCATTGTCTCCGGTTAAGAGCTTTCCCTCGGGTACTAATGGTGACCAATCCAGTGCGTAACCTTCTGACTTGTGCGCCCTGATGGTGGAGAGCGGCTTGTTCTCCTGCGGTGTTATGATAGTGCCTGGATTATCGAAGGAGGCGAGGTGAGGCGTAATATCGTGAATGAAGATATGTGAGGATTCTGTCATGGTTGCCGTTATCGTCTGGGGAGGTTTCGATGGATCTTGTGAGGGAGTCTGGTGGGCTCGTATCCGGTTTGTAGTTGATGCTAAGGGAATCGACTTGTGCTCGAGAATGGGATCGGAGTCCTCCTCATCGTCGTCTTCGTCTTCCGATTCGGAATCGTTGTCCTCTTTCGGCATCTTACTCAAGCCACTGAACTTCATGATCATGATCTGATTCTCCTTCTCCCGCTTCGCCTCGGCCTGTGTACCGGCGACCGTGTACATGGTAGCGGGGTAAGCCTTCTCTCGGTTATCTCCCAGTCCATCGCGAATTATATCGAAGGACAGACACGGCCATGGCGTACTCAAGTTGTGAAGCATTTCGTACGTCCCCAGGTCTGGTGCAAGATGTTGACCCGCCTCGAGCTTGTTGCGGCCTACTATGAATGTCCCGTTGATGTCCTCGACGTCCATCGCGTCAGCCATTGCCTTCTCTTCGGCCTCTCTTTCTGCATCTGGCCTCCCGTCCACACCGGCCTCTATAATCTCATCTTCGCTCTCGAACTCATCCTCGAATTCGTCCTCAAAGTCTCCCATTTCGTTATCGTCCACGTCCATGGGGTCAGGTCGGCCGCCTCCCTTGAGGGGGACATCGCCATCGTTAATATCTGCCGTGCGCTTCGACATTATGATATAAAAGCAGCGAGTGAAACGGGTATCACATCACAGGAGACAAAGAAAAGTAAGGTTGAACGCGAGAAGATCGAATGTAGGAACTTTGGGCGGAATATCATGGTGGGGTCAGATTTTTTTGTTATCGTTGCCCCGCAATGTGCAACAGAAGCGGGAACTGATAAGCTCTTATCCGAGCGGTACTCTGATATGTGCATATCCCATTAAGCGGTGATAACTCCAGTACTAGCATAAATATTCATAACTGGAGATTTTAACGATTTCTAGCTCATTAACGTAATTCCCCCCTTAAAAAGATAAGTATAGGAAAAAATTAAATATATTAAATAAATTTTTTAATTTAAAAATAATAAACTTATTACGGTATATATAACTTTATATAATAAATATTATATTTAATAATTTTAAATAAGGTAATAAATATAATTTTTATAATTAAATAAATTATATATTTTAATATCTTATAGTTTTATTTTAAAGGTAATTATTATATAATATTAATAAGTTTCGATTTTAATAAACTTTATATTTTCTAACTAGTTAAATAAAAAGAATTCTTTAAAAATATATATTAACTTAAAAGATATTAAGTTTTTACGATAAACTTTAAGTTTTTATAAAATATTTATGGCCCAATGGCTCAGTGGTTACGAGCCTGGGTGTCTCTTTTAATTGTAACAGGTTTGGGCACCCTATTTCGGTTGATCTTAAGAAACAGCTGGTTCAAATCCAGCTTGGGCCACCGTTCCTCTAGGTAACGCCAGCCTAGAAGGAGCTAGACCAATTGGGGCTTCGGCTCCGCCACCGTGTCGGCGACAATTGAGGGGTGGCTGGGAATTAATTACGATTAGGGGCGCTAGGAACTAATTAATCAATCGGGTGTATTTATCGTCAGTTGCCGTATTACATAACCCGTATTACGTTTTTCCGGCCCTTGGCCAAGAAGGGACGGTTTTTAAAGGAGATTTGCTATTTGCGCAGTGAACCTTTTGCTATTTGCGCAGTGAACCTTTTGCTATTTGCGCAGTGACCTACAGTTTACACCTGTCAGCCACCTGCCACAGCGCTGCCACCTGTCATATCAACTGTATGCAATTGCAGTTGCAGCCCTTAATCCTTTGATTTTTTCAAATTGCTTCGCACAACAACAACAACAACAACAACAACAACAACAACAACAACACTACCACCACCACAACACCTAGGGTGGCGATAACCTCAACCGCCACGGCTGCCTTGGACCTTAGACGCTATCAGCAAGAACTCATTGCTGCTGCGCACCGTCCTCAATACGTAACAGGTCATTTCGAGCTGGAGCCAGGCGTATCGGTGCCCAACTTAGCTGTGGCTGATACGGTTGATCTAACTGACGATAATTAGCTGCTATATGGGTGTTGGAACGCTTTAGAACGCGTTAGTTCTAGGAAACATTGTTGTAGTATAGCTGAAGTTTATTGTAAGTCTTCTTGATAAGGGTGCACCTTGATAAATCGATTGAAAATAGGTGTATTTTGCATAAGGGGGTCTCTAAGGGAAGACTGGGTGCGAACTGGCAGGTGTGCCAGGTGTATGCCAGGTGGAAGTGGGGCCACTGCGCAAATAGCAAAAGGTTCACTGCGCAAATAGCAAATCTCTTTTAAAGGGGGTGTTTCCCGGTCGTATTTGTAAAACCAGTTTGTACATATACTTAGTAAATGGATCAGCTCCCTGTATGTATGTATATAGCTAGATACCTTAATGGCACTTTACCTTGTATAAAATATTTATATTTTATAATTAACGTGCCACACATATGAGCGAGAGACACATATGAGCGAGCCGCTTTTTGGCACTCCGCAACAACAAACTCAAATAACTCAACAACAACATATCGCATTG
>QJNZ01001255.1:0-20194 GCA_004155055.1 Monosporascus sp. CRB-8-3 | reverse complement strand
CTACGAGACCTACACCAGCACGCCGGGCCTGCCGGCGCTCAACGACTCGCAGATGCTCAAACTGCGGCAGCTGTCGCTGCTGACGCTCGCCGGGGACCCCCAGCACGGCCTAGGCTACGCAGCCCTGCTCGCGGCGCTCGGCCTGCCCGACGCCCGCAGCCTCGAGGACCTCGTCATCAGCGCCGTCTACGCCGACTTGCTGGAGGCGCAGCTCGACCCGCGCAACCAGACCGTGCACGTCTCCTCGGTCTCGCCGCTACGCGACCTGGCGCCGGGAAGCGTGCCCGCCATCCTGACGCAGCTGCGCGCCTGGTCCGGCCGCTGCGCCGAGACCCTCTCGGACCTCGAGGCCCAGATCGCCGCCGTCCGCGCGGGCGCCGCGGCCCGCCACGCCGAGAGGAAGGCCCGGGACGCCGCGCAGGCGAGGCTCGTCGAGCAGGCCAGCAAGGCTGGTGCCGGTAACGACTCTCGCCAGGGCGGTCCTGGCGTCCACGGGCGGGGTCAGAATCACCTCCTGAGCCGCGCGGTGGCGCAGCTCCGTGGCGGAGGCCATCGCGGCAAGCGCGGCAGCGTCGAGGCCAACGTCGGCGAGGACGACGACGATGAGCTCATGGAGATCGACGACGATGACGCCTACGAAGAGGGCGAAGCCGGCGGTAGCGGTAGTGGAGGGGGAGGAGCAGGGAGCAGCAACGGCGGCGGCAGTGCCCAAGGTAAGAAGCGGACGAGTCGTCGGAAGCTCTAGGAGGGCGATGGTGGTGGTGAAGGAGATGGTGCTGCTGTTGTGGATAGGGACTACGACGAGCCCGGGTCGGATCCGAAGCGCGCCCGGGTCAAGCCCCTCTCATCGTCCTCTGCCGACCGCTCTTCCGGTAATGGCGGTAGTGTTGATAGCAGCGGAATGGCCCCGGATGATGTTGCCTCGTCCTCTGCCGACGCAGAGCGAGAGTGAGACGACGGTGCGGTGAGATTGTCGTTTATTACATACTAACCTGCTTATTAGCAGGGGCTACGGAGATGACTTTACGAAAAGAACGACGGATGGACGGACGGACGGACAAACGAGAAGCATTCACGATGGTAAAATCGCATGTAGACTACCTAGATACAGTTACGAATGAACGGCCACCAACGGGCATTGGCAGACGGGGGTAACGCGCTACGCTACGCTACGCATCGCACGCGGGACATACGGGAAGACGGGCTGCCCGGTTTCAACTTAATATTCATCGCTTGCTCAGCACCCCTGTGACGACCGCACTCACCCTGGAACCGTGTGTGTGTGGCAAGAGATGCACATACTGAACCCATAGACTATTTTCCAATGCATCGTAATAGCCCTCCTTGAGTTATCCATCGAACTAGACAACTCTCTTGCCTTTGCTGTCGGGAGCCTCCCTCGCTTTCCTTTCAGTAGACGGGACAGGCTACCACATACGACTACATTTCCGCGGCGGGTGGTACTGCTACACCTATATCGTACAAGAAGAGGCACCGAGCTTAGAAAGCCACATCGGCTGCTTATCGTCCATCGATCGTGGCGGAAATTACGTCACAGAGCAGCAAGCATCAAAGCCGTTCCCGTCTCTCCAGCTGGATGCGAGGCAATCCATTAATCTTCCTCCCCAGAGACAGGTATCTGGCGAGCATGGTGATGCCGCTTGGAAATCAGAGAAGAAATCAACAGCAGAACGGCGAAAGACAGCCGTCTACATAACACCGGACATAGACGCGCGGGGTGAAACCCTCGAGTCGACCTAGTACGCCGTACTCCTCTTTTGCTCCTCCCCTTGTGATTATCAATTCTTCTTTTCTTTTTCTCCATTAGGAAATTGAATCCTCCATAGAAGCAACAGGTCGGTTTCGATCGGTGGTATCATTATTTGGTCCCCCTTCTCGAAAAATCAAACAGAAATCCGGCAAAAAAAGGTGCCAATAAGAGCTCGGAATGCAGAACGAGAAATTTGCTAGCTGGCTCACACGAGAATCTCAGCGCAGAGCGGCAAATGAAGAAGAATTGAAAATCGTGACGTCGTTAGAAGAATGAATGCTGTAAGGCCCAAATCGAGAGGCTCTGAGATATCAGAGCCTCTTGCCGGGCACAAGGATGAAGAGCACGCATATCCCAGCGTCGATCAGTACCGTCCAGGCCAGCACCATGATGGAGCGCTTGATCAGCAACTTGCGGACGTAGGGCTCCCGGATCCGCGCGAAGTTGAAGGGTGTGTACTCCGAGAAGCCTGCTAGCGCCATGAGGGGGTCCAGCGAGTATTGATACGACGCTAATAGGTAGACGCCTATGGTGAACGGAAGAATCTCCTGCTTCCGTGTTAGCAGGATCTCTAATGCACCAACTTGAACGAAGGCGCAACTTACCCAACACCGAGTCATTCTCGGCGCGTTGAGGAAGATGAGCACGAATGCTGTCCAGAAACCACCAAACATCGCGATAAGACCAATAATCAGACGTGCGACAATGGTAGGCGGGACCAGGTTGCCGAAGGCGCGGGCCCGTAGGAAGCCGGGGAAAGCATCTCGCTCCATAGCCTGGAAGACATAATCCTTGGCGACATCGAAAACCTCGGGGTCATCTCGTCCGTCCTGCTCGATGGCCGTCGTAATATCGGTAGTAATCGAATTGGGTAACGTAATCTCGCGTTCGGCACCAGGCAGCAGGAAGGTGTAGAGAATTTTCTCTGCGGATGCCCGAATATCCTCGCGAGCGACGGTGTGTGCCGGAGAGTTCGAGTCCGAGGCCATCTGTTGTGAGCTCAGGTTGGTACTAGCCCGCGCCCGACGCTCCGAGCTGCTAGCCGGAGATTCGTTGCTGTTAATACCGCCCCCGTTATTACCACTGCCGGCTGCGGGCTGGTCTCGTAGATATGCCGACATCTGTGCATTCTGCTCCCTTTCCTTCTCGCTCGAGTACATGGATGGCCCCGCAGGTGCATTGCTCATCTCTCCCATCGCTTCTAATGCTGCCGACGATCGTTTTGACGCTGCGTCCTTTTCCATATCGGGCGTGCCTATTAAGACGGATCTCCGTAACTCTCGAACATAGTGACGGCAAAGGGACATATGCTGGGCGACATCGAGCCTAAGAGACTATTCTAAGCAAAAAGAAACCAGTCAAGAGGGAGGTAAGTGCAGTCGTACCAGAAGTCCAGGTAATCAACAGACCGTTGCTGGTCACGCATGTAAATGTAGAAGGAGAATAGGTCGACGGGCGGGAGGGTGCGACGGCTCAGAACCTCAAAGAGAGTGGGTAATCGATTTCGAGTTACATCTGGCACTGGTGATGGCGCAGCGGCCACCTCAGGTGGCTCGCGTCCTGTATATGCCATTTTGATGTACTCTATCGGTCTTGAGATAGGAGGAGTGTGGTTGAGTTAGAGAGTTTAAGGTGGACTTCGATCTTCCCAGGCTGTTGGAAGGGAATAGTCGGCTCAGGGCTCCCCTTCTGGGGGAGTTATCTGCATAGGTAGAGGGCGTACTTCGTAGTTGAGGGTGTATCGTTGGTAGTATCGGGGAGTAGGAAAGGGATCAGGATTGTAGCAGGTCGGTAGGATCGTCGTCAAGATTCAGGAGTCGGGCGAGAAACTGTAAACAACAGAGCAGAGAAAATGGCCGAATTCGTAAAGGAAGAATGGCCAGAGGGTAAAAAGCGAGGGGACGGGGCTATTGAGCCACCAAACTGAATAACTTGCGTATATTCAAGTTTTGGATGGTTTCAATGCGTCACACAGGAAGCCGGTTTGCGAAAGGTCAAATTAAATGATGTTCCAATACCCGTTGTTGCTCGACAATCAACGCAAACTGGGCACTGGGCACTGGAGTTTCACGAACATGATCTCCCCCCCTGCCCTGCAGGCCCGTGCAAGCCTCGTATCCAGGTACGTACCGTATTTTTTTGGGGACTACGCAATCATCAGCCAATGGTTGCCGGTTAACAAATTAGATCGGGGGAGCATAGACCAAGCCCATCCCACCTCATCTACCATAGTACGCGTGCAGTGCGTGGCCCTGACGTGCGTGACATCGATGACAAAAGACAGAGCGCATCGCAAACGGCATAGGAATGAGAAGATGGCGATGGGACGAATGTTATGCACACATATCACAAACTTGAGGCTCAAAATATCTAAGGGCTTAGTTCCTTTGGATACTAAGTTAGAACGTGTAAGATTACATCAGTAGTATCGTTTTCAGCTGCAATCGAGGAAGTGCCTGCCTGCAATGAGAAGGGAAAGATACTAGGTACCTGCTGGGTTGAGCCACATGATTTTCTTGATTACTAGCCGCATCCAAAGCCATGCCACATCCGGTGGGCAGCTTCAGTGAGCCACAAGCCACAAGCCACAAGCTACAAGGCGATAAGCATCTATCAACTGTCCCCACTAAACAATCGCACATTTGATTGGCTCGACTAAAATTCGCAGCCCTCCCCTACTTGTCACAATCGCGCACAGAAACTTTCACCTCCTCCCAGCAGCATTGCAGCCTCGACTTTCCTTCTCAACCGACCGGCCAAACAGACGATAGATACTAACCCACCAGCCGCCAACCTCACACACGTAAGAAAAAATGCCTGCCCTCTCTCTCAATTTACAACGACCCGTCAGTCGCTTGCTTTTCCTCATATACTAACTTGTCATTGTCAACGAAAACAGAGACCAGCCAAAATGTCGTCCAAGGGAAAGAAGCCCGCCAAGTCCGCCATCGAGCAGGTCGTCGCTCGCGAGTACACCATCCACCTCCACAAGAGGGTACGTCCCAGTATAAGCCAGCGAAAACCCAGCGGCGCATCGTGACTCTGCTCTACTCCCGTAGCGATACGGGAAGTGGGCATCAAAAAGAGCCATAAAATGCTAACGGGTTGAATTAGCTGCACGGTGTCACCTTCAAGAAGCGCGCTCCCCGGGCAATCAAGGAGATCAAGGAGTTTGCGCAGAAGGCCATGGTACGTCGGATCCCCTCCCACATCAAACTTCTTTTTCCCCCGCTTGCCGTTTTGCTGCTGTACAATCGGCATTGTTCGATGCGGCACGTGGGGGTGATGGTTTTGAGTCGGAGAAATTGTTTTACGGAGAAAGGATGTACTGATCGTCCAATGTAATGCAGGGCACCTCTGACGTCCGCCTCGACCCCCAGCTCAACAAGAAGGTCTGGGAGCAGGGTGTCAAGGGCGTCCCGTACAGACTCCGCGTCCGCATCAGCCGACGACGAAACGACGAGGAGGACGCCAAGGAGAAGCTCTACAGCTACGTCCAGGCCGTCAACGTTAAGAACCCCAAGGGTCTGGTCACCGTTGTCGTTGAGGAATAAAGCTATTCGCTCGAGGTGTGAGGGGAATGGATGAGTTGGGCGGTGACAAGTGAAATAAAAAGCAAAATATTACGTCGTTTGCGCAAACTCGGCGCTGTATGAGACGATGCAATGCGATACTGGCTGGCATTTGCAGATGGCAGGGCATGGTTTTCGGAGTTCCTCGTGGCTTCTTCTCTGGACTTTTCAGCTTCACCTTGGTCAGATGAATCGAGTCGTGTAAGCAACCAACATACTCTTGTCCTGCCCCCCGGTTTCGAGCGTAGAGGCTAGTGAAGTGTACGGATCGATGGTCATGGCTCAATTTTAACTAACACAAGCGACCTTGCTACATTACACACGTCAGTCTTCTATGAGGATTGTAAGAGTTTTCATTCCTCGTTCAATTACTGCCTCTCCATTCACCAACATGTAAACGTCATGGCGTGGACATCGTAGGGACGAAAACCTTCTCAACCGGATGCTCCGTAGTAAATGCAATGCTTCCTTTCCAGTTACGGGTGAACCCAAGCAAGCCAGCCCATGCAGGATGGGATGGCTCCGTTTCTCCAATGCACGCCATGCTCCTGCCATGATCCATGTCCCGGAGGGAAGTTGCCAATGCGGTATCGCAATATCAAAATTCGGGAAGGGGGTATAAGATAGAGATCAGACTAGCTCATTCGTCATCGACGTCCCGGTGCCGGGCGAGCACCTTGCGCTTGAACTCCTCCATGTCCTTGTCCCACAGCTCGGCGGCTTCACCGTTCAGCGGCGAGGCACTACACCAATCAGTCAGTCAGGTCAGCACAAAGGAAGATAGATGGGCCCGTGGTAGTGGGAACGTGGGGGGGCCAACGCACTTGTTGGGCTCGCCGAGCAGGCTCTGCAGGCTCAGCAGCACCGTCTGGATGTTGTAGGCGGCGGTCCACTTATCCTTGAGGATGTCGAGGCAGATGCGGCCCGAGAAGTCGACGTTGGGGTGGTAGATGGGCGTGCGGAACAGCACCGTCGGCGGCGCGTACGGGTAGTTGGCCGGGAACGCGAACGACAGCTTCAGCGTCAGCCCCGCGTACGGCGTCTCCGAGGGGCCCTCGATCGTCGCCGCCCACGACATCAGGTTCCCGTCCGCGCCCGGGAACGCCGAGACCCCCGGCGCCGGCGACGTCATGAGCTGCATCAGCTCTGTCTGTAACCTGTTTCCGCGACGGATCGGTTAGTCGGGCCGTACATGAGATTACGTCGCTGGCATGCGGAAGGGAGGACGGGACAGGAGAGAGAGAGGGGGGAGATGAGGCCCGTAAACAGGCGGTGCGTTGATCACTTACCGCTTCGTCACGCTCTGCGCATCGGGTCCCTTCCGCACTCCGCCGAGCTTAGCCGCCTCGACGCCACCGGGTCCCGAATTCTGGTTCTCCATCCCGAAGTCCATGATGTGCTTTTTCTTGGTGCTTTTCTGTACTTATCAATGCGAACGAGGTCCTCCCCGTGACGGAAGAAATGTACAGTCTATCTGCTCCGGCAAGAATGTGTCCAAGAAACGAAATCGAAATGTAGAAAACAAAGACCCCGGGCCTGTAGTTAATCCTTTTTTTTTTGTTTGGCTGGATTCGGGAGGCCGGCGCGGAGTGTTGGAAGGAAAGAAGAAGAGAGCTGGAATGCTGTGGCTGTTATAAGTCAGCCTTTCAACGGCTTCCAGAAGCACGCAATCGTGGATATGCGTATGAGACAGCCCAATTGAGGGGGGCGTCGAAGTCTCAGGGCTAGAATGGAGGCTGATATCTACTGACCTTTATGCGGTTGGTCCTAGGGATCGTAGAGGCTGGGGGAAACGTCAGTTGAATGCTGAAATTGCTGGAAACACGCCAAATATGTATAGAAAGGTAGGAGAAGTCAGTTGTGAAGCTGTTGGACCATGTGCACCTGCTCTTGTAAGTTGTAAACAAATCTACCGCTTTGCCAATGCTTGACCCGACCCGCCAGGCCCCACGGCAACCACGATAAGATAGCGGTAGTGAGGCTTGGGAACCCTTGCCATAGTATTACCATAGTATTGCCATAGTAGGGACCCCCAGAAGCAGATGAGATCCACCACCAACCAACAGCGCTATGTCACTGGGGTCTTGCTGCCTAGAACAGGCCCCATAGGCCTCCCCTCCGGGCCTTTGCCAGAGAGTTAGGGGGCTTGCGATTATCACGGCCAATAAAAGCCGCGTGGGTGAGACCACTCCAAACAAAACATCGCGTTTAATTGATATTTCGTCGCGTGTCTTCGCGTTGCACACGCGTTAAGGAGTCGATATGGTGAGCCCCCCTATTCACCTCGTCTACAACTCGTCATTGGTTGCATTACTGCCTTGAGATATCCGCTCGCCTCCTCAGAACGCTGTGTATGCAAATCTTTCGACGGTTTTGCCTTCCGAGTTGGTTGTTGCCTGTGATTGGTCTCTCACATCTCTCTCATATTTCACTTCAACTCATCGCAACTGACGATAACGATGTCATGTTGACCGAAATGTCGCAGTCCCAACTGGATCCGTTACCGAATGACTTGCCCTTCCGAATAATATCTAAGACTATCGGAAGAGGAGCCTATGCATCGTGAGCCTTGGGCCTACTCATATATGCAATCACACCTACTAACCCAGGTGCCCCACCGTAGCATTAAGAAGGCCATACCCCTGGATGCGCAAACACCAATCTTTGCTGTCAAGTTAATACACAAAGGCTATGCGACCAAACATGGCCGTATCTCAGCAAAGCAGATCGCCATGGAGGTGTCGTTACATTCTCACATCGGCCAACACCCGAACGTGATAGAATGGTTCGCGACAGGCGAAGACCACGTCTGGCGATGGATAGCGATGGAGTTCGCCGAGGGAGGCGACCTGTTCGACAAGATAGAGGCCGATGTGGGCGTTACCGAAGACATCGCCCACCTCTACTTCTTACAGCTCATCAGCGGAGTCAGCTTTATGCACTCCAAGGGCGTGGCGCATCGGGACCTTAAGCCCGAGAACATCCTCATGTCCGATAGCGGCAACCTGAAGATCGCGGACTTCGGTATGGCAACCATGTTCGAGTACAAGGGCCAAAGGAAGTTGAGCACGACGATGTGTGGCAGTCCTCCATACATCGCCCCTGAAGTCTTAGCGTGCAATCGCGCAGATAAGAAGTCTGACGACGCGAGCAAATACGCAGCTGACCTGGTGGACATCTGGTCGTGTGGCGTCATCCTGTTCGTTCTTCTGGTTGGCAACACGCCCTGGGACGAGCCGACGAAGACGAGCTGGGAATTTCAAGAATACGTCCGGACTAACGGCCGCAGTTCGGACGACCTATGGAAGAGGGTACCGCCGGACGCGCTCTCGCTCCTCAGGGGCATGATGAACGTCGAGGCCAAGAAGCGGTTCTCCTTCGCCCAGATACGGCGCCACCCGTGGTACACGCGGAAGAACAGGTTCCTCGCCTCGGACGGCCAGATCTCCGACCCGCTGCACCTGGCGACCAAGATGCTCGAGAACCTGCGCATCGACTTCAGCCAGGAGCCCACGTCCTCGCAGCCGCGGCAGTCCCAGGGCGACGCCATGGACATCGACTCCTCCCCGCCAGCCGGCGACAACAACAACAACAGCCTCAAGCCCCCGCCGCTGCTGGCTGCCACGCAGCCCGAGACGCCCATCAGCGACGCGCTCTTCGACTGGGAGAGCCCGACGCTACGCTCACTCGGCACGACGGCCGTGTCGTCGACACAACCGGTGTCGCCGGCCGACATGTCCCCCGCAGCCGCCGCGGCGCCCCGGGTGGCGGGGGCGGCGACACAACATGCGCCGCCGTACTCGTCGTACTTCTTCGACGCGCTGGCCGAGGAGCCCGCCATGAGCCAGTTCTCGCAGACGCCGGGGGTGCCGCTGACGCTGACGCAGCGCGCGCGCCGCTTCCGCGACATCGTGCCCGCGCACAGCTTCACGCGCTTCTTCTCCCACATGCCCGCCCGCCTGCTCGTGCAGATGCTCGCCGACGCCCTGCACAACCTCAACGTCCCGTTGCCCTCTTCGATGCCGCCAGTCAACCACGACCCGGCGGCGGAGGCCAATGGAGGTGGAGGAGGAGGAGGAGGAGGTCTCGTCGCCTCCCTCAAGGTCCGCACCGCCGACTCCAGGCGCCAGAACCTCCACGGCGAGATCGTCGTCGACCGTTACTCCTACGTCGCCCCCGGCACTGGCGAGGAAACCCAGGAGCTGCTCGAGGTCCGCTTCGTCAAGGTCAAGGGCGATCCCCTGGAGTGGAGGCGCTTCTTCAAGAACGTCGTCCTGCTATGTAAGGACGGCGTGTATAAGCCCGAGACTTAGAAGGGTGAGGGCTTTTCTATTGTGAGATGATTTCTGGTTCATGACTATGAGAGGCGTTGGCATCGGTAGCGGCCTAGGGATAGATTGCCTTGTTTTGAGTAATGATGTATGTACAGAGACTACACAATATGCTTTGGACCCTAGGAGTATGGGGTCGTATCGGATTATTATGCTCATGAGCAATGAATGGTTAATTAGTCGGTTAGGGCTTTGGAACTTCGTTCAGCATGTTGACTCTCTGAAACTCTGTGTTCGCCTCTGCTGAACCGCGCCACCGGTGATTATGGGCTCATATCATATAAGGTACTCAACGCCTATCTCTAAGATGTTTCCTCCCATAATCTGAGTGTCTAGTCTCGCTGACGTAACCCAACGCCTGACGGTGACCATTTTCGTCACCCCTTGATTGAGACATACATCTCAGTGAAGAACATGCCGGTCAAGTCCATGTCTCGGTGTGCCCTTTCCATATATCGTGAGATCCTCGCATCATATACTGTAGGGCTCTAGCCGCTTGGCCGCTCGATACCCCGGTACCCTTAGGGTTCTGTCCCCGCAACCCTCAGGGAACCGAGCCTCGCGCGTCTCACGCGAAGAATCAATCCTCCGGGGCGAAATCCGGGCTCCCGCCAAACTCGCATTTGATGAGGAGGTCCGCGACCGCGTTGACCGTGGCCCGGGTCTGCCAGATAACACGTCAGCACCCGATTCTCGTCGAAACTCAAGATGACATACACTTGCGGACGGTTCGTCCGCGCGGTCTCTCTCCGCGCCGGACAGGCCCCCAACCTTGGAAGGCGGGTCCGGCATTCGGGGCACAACAAGTGCTTGTTTAAGTGCCTCTGGAGGGAAAGGTCAGCGAGTCCGTCCAAATAGTTTATTGTGGTTAAAAAAGACCTCTCGACCGGTAACGGAACTGGAAGATCGCGATGGGGCCGGTGTCTCCCGGATGTCGCTCCAGATGGCGCGTGGAAGGAAGGCGGAAGCTTCTACCCTCCGAATAACTATTGGCCGCCTGTCAGTCCCGGTCCGGGCGTATGCAACGTGGTGTGACGGGACGACCTACGAAGTTACGTGGGAGATAGCCTTGCTCTTAAGTGACTTCTCGGACAGCTCGAAGGAGTCGGGATCTCCTGCTCCGTACAGGGGAGGCTCGCCCAGGGGCTGTCCGACCTTGACGCGGCAGACCTTGACCTGGATCATTCCGAGCTCGTCGGGAGTCGAGGCGTCCGTCTCCTCTTCCTCGACTTGATCCATCTGTCAGCAGGGGGGTCACGCGAGGAAGGAGGAGGGAAATATCGAGGGGGGCCCCGTACCGACGTTCACCTCGCGGAACTTGAATCTCTTCTCGAGCCACCGACCGGAGCCGCCGTCGGGGTCGCATTGGCCCCGTATGGTCTTGACCCAGGTTCCACAGGAAGGAATCTGCGGCCCCTCGAGAATCCGGCCCCGGATGCGCTTGCCGTCCACCCTGACGAAGAAGGCGAGGCCGTGGCGCGGAAGCCCCCAGGCGTAGGTGTCGTCCACGGCCAGTCTGCTGGCGAACTCCGCGTTGTCGACGGCCTCGACGTACGTGGTGAACGTGGGGCAGGACTTGTCTTGTCCTGGATAGCGCTGGGCGTCGAGCTCTTCCAGCTTCTTGCCGGCGGCCTGGATGGAGACGAAAATGCCTCGCACTTCGTCGAGGACAGCCATGTTGTCGCCTGTTGGGGGCTCTGTTGATGTTTGATTCAGAAAAGACGAGGGTATGGATGGATGGATGGAGGTCTCAAAGAACTGAGAATGATCGCGTGTAGTGGGTGAAAGAAGTATGGGTTGCTGCGTGGAAGATAACACAAAAGTGCGCGCGTGGGTTCTTGAGCCTTTGTCCGTCTTGAATGGATTCATCTAGAATGCTCCGATGAACCTTGTTTCTGACCCCGAGATTTAAACTTGAACGCCGAGACGCACGTGGATTCAAGCAGGCTGTTCCATGTAATGTATGTTTGTGCGGGATCCCGCCTCGTACGTGACGATCTTGTTAACGTTTTCACCACACTTTCCTCAAGTGAGGCAGCAATTTACACAGTCATCGTTGCATCACAAGCTAGAGCCAACCCTGCCAAATACTCTCGGTACATTATAGGGGTATCTCTTTTACTATCAGGTTTATTAACCGTATAGAAAGCTTTGAACGGCGCCCTACTAGTAAGCATATTTTCGAGTTTATTACTGACAGCCATATCGCACGGAGACGTGAACACTATTTCTATCCATTCAACAGAGCCAGCCTCCCATTGGGTTTGACCTCCGCCCAAGTCGAAAGGCCATGTCTAATAATCAGCCAGGGCCAGGACCCGCCCTTTTCGTAAGCTTGACTGGCACGAGGCGGTTAACAGGTCAAAACGAGTCCGTCAAGTCCATCTCCTCGTCGAATAAATGGACGCTATGGCAAAGCCAATCTAGATACCGAGTCCGCTCTTCCGTTGGGACCTCTTCCGCTCGGCGCTATTGTGGGCGGGCATGATGATCATATCAAGTACCGATACTAACTCGCACACCCGGACGGACAGTCGGGTGGATTCGAATTATGAGTTGGGATTATGAGCTGGATTTCATTCAACTGCGCTAACACGATAGGCTTCCTCGCTGTGAACCCCTTGACGATGATGCCGGTACGCCCAAGTAGGGCGGGATCAAAGCAAGTTCCTCCGAGCCTATGGGTTCCCTGGTATACGCCTCCGGACAGAAAGGGACTATCCGGGCTAGGCACCTCCGAATGCCGGCTTTCTCACCGCCACGACCATTATTATTAATATCCCGACACGGCGTTTCCTCCCGGTTCTCCGGGCACTCGATCGGATCGTCCACATATCTGATATCGGGGTACCATTTGCTCATTATGTAAAGTGCCGTATCGAAAAGGATTGAAAAGTCCCCTATTAATGTGGTGGCTAAGTTTGTCTGTCATTCCTGGGCTTGGGATTTTGTTTCTTACAGCCTGTTGGGAAGGTTGCGCATCATAAGCCACTTTTTGTTGGCAGCTAATACGGCTTAGAGCTCGTTGCTGCTACCTTAGCGCGTTATGGCAACGATGCAATTATGAAAGATACCCAAGCAGCTCGTTTGCAGGATAGATGTCGCCATAAATAGCCGGACGGAAATTGATAAGTCTACGAACTGGCTGCAAAAGGTCTTGGACACATCGACTGCCGAGACGACTCGGTCGTCAGCCTGGCCTGCATAAATTCAGGAGTACGGCTCCGAAGACTGGCACCGAAGCTAGCCACGAAAAGCGTCGCTGGTTGGGCCCCTGAACGGCGCTATCATCGCATTTGGTTCGGCCGGTGAGAACCGGCCATGACGTGCGAGAAAATAGACCTTTTTGACCTAGTTAGGTGCAGCTCGCAGTAAGAATTACAAACCCGACCTCAGGTCAATCCCGACTGATACCCTTCACACGCTGTGTGGCCCTTTCCGGCCGGGTGCTTGGCCATCTGAAGCAGGTATTGCAGAGCGCCACAGAACCCGGATCAATATGAACGGACCACATAGGTGACTTCAGTCCAGCAATAGTCGTTAGGGTGACCCATTTCTTTCCCCTACGTTTCTGTCTCACGGGCTGCGTCTTCATAGAGCAACGACAGTCCTGGCGTCCGGCCAAATGTTGGAGGACGGCTCAGAAGTGTGTTTCAACGACTTGCCCGTCTCCTCATCAAGGAGCTCCTCGATAGTTCCGACGAAGCGAGGCTCAGCCAAGTTGTCGTCCCACTTCCAGTAGCTGCGGCCGCGGGGGAGTCCGCACGTCAGTTGCGTCCTGCTCAGTCTGAAACAGTTTTCTTGGGTACGGGAGTCGCTTGCACCATACAAGAAGCGAACTACATCGACTATGCCGTCTTCCAGCAACTCGCCCATCTCAAGGGGAGCCCATTCACGGCAAACGTCCACCTCGTTGCGCATCTAGTACCTTTAGGGACATGGCGACCTCACGGAGCCCTGAAAGGCCCTGACGTAACAGTTCGGTATATGGGGTGGGAAGTCTGTTCCCAGCAAAACATGGACCAGGCGTCCCATGTTGGAAAATCATCGGCATCAAAATTGGTTGACTTCAGGATAAGCCTCAGTACCCGCTGCCGAATCAGCATCGGCATGCGACTAAGGAAAGACATCGAGTGTTTAGCCCCCTGTCCAATTTCAAACCGACCGCGTTCGCCGAAATCAAGTAGCTGGGGATGAAGTGGCTGGCGGAATCCGTCGCCAACTATCGAGCCGTTGATTAATGGGTGCATATTCGCATTCAAAACCCTGCATAGATGTCGCACTTCGCGGAACACCTGATTCGAAACCAATAGAAGAGGGTGAAAGGTAATAGTTTATAGCGGAGGACGGGTTTGCCGGGACCGTCGTATACATCATAAAGGCAATAATACCTCTAGCCAACTTATCCCATTTCCTCAATTTTGGAGATATTCTTCGTACTGCTCTTCAATTTAAGTGGTATGTGAGACAGAAGATGCCCCTAAGCTTAATTACATAGTCATAGATGCAATATCTTAGGTCCAGAGGGGAGGAGCAGGAGCGGACTACTGAAGTGGTTTGTCAGTACGCCTCTTTGCAATCCGAAGACGGACTAGCCTTGAGGTTGGGTGGAGGCATGATGATGTGCATTGCTAGACATGGTGCTGTCGGGAGACTATCCTGAGCATCTGAGAAAGTGGATGTGTAACGAGTACGAAGTAGAGCATCGTGTAGTTTCCCGTGGTCCTACTGGAGCCACATATCACGTGTCTATGCCACCGGCTCTTGGAAACTGGCTGGACTCCCCCCTGAATGTACAATATTGCTCCCGCATGTCCGATACTATAATATGCAGAATATCGGTTTAATGGACGTAGATATCATGGTTCATGCGGATTATACGGGAGAACATGTAGATACTCGGCCGCCCGTTAACAAAAGGGGAATGGTAATCGCATAAGTTAGTGTTGATTATGATAATTAACCTCAATTTCTCGGCTTGTGACGGCAAGGAATCAACGATTCTTAACATATCGGTTCCACGTAAAATTGATCATATGTTCACGGGGGTAGCATGCCGCGTTAAAAATCAGATAGAGGCCACGGTTACTTGGCTCTCCTAGTACCCCCTCTCCGCCCGCATGCCCATTTCCGGATCCGCTGGGTCGACATCACTGCGATGGTCACCGGCGGCAAATTTCCCCTTGCAGCCCATCTTCTCCTCCGTGAGCCACCGCCTAACCCAAATCACACTCCACACGATCCCGAATATTACAATGACCGCGGCCAGTATGCCAAAGATATACGCGGTCACACCCCTCCTCCCGCCGGCCGTCTCGGCCGGGTTCAGGAAAGGATACACGTAGAACCCCTGGGTGGCAAGCGTGACGTACGCGAGCCCGAGGTACAGGGCCAGGATAACGATGAGCCACCACAGGTGGACGAGGGGCGGGGGCTGCGTGCGCGGGACGAGGATCTCGAACAGCGCGAAGAGCGAGTTAAGGGCGTGCTGCGACGCGTTGCTCCAGGCGCTGTAGGCGTTGGGGAACCCGCCGGCGGCCCCGAACGACGTCGGGTACAGCACGGCCCAGTACACGATGGTCACAAGCAGCGGGTACGTCGTCACGGTCGTGTAGAAGAGCGAGTGCAGCGCCTGCAGCGGCCGTGGGAAGCGCGCCAGCAGCGGCCCGCGCGACGTCGCGTTGCGCGCGTAGGTGGCGGTGTGCACGGCGGCGGCGAGCAGGTAGAAGGCGATGCCCCAGTACGTGAGGACGGTGAAGAACGAGAACGAGGTCTTGGTGCTGCCGCACCGTTCGCCTTCAACCTCGCTCGGCGCGTCGGCGGTGCTCGACGGGTGCGTGCATCCCCAGCCGATCCGGAAGAAGACCGTCGTGAACGCGTAGAGGGCCTGCGCGCGTGTGTGAGCAGTTCGAAATTGATCGAGAAGATGGGCTGTCTATTCGACTTACAAAGAGCGCCCGAAACGCGAAGAGCGCCCACGGCGGCAGCAGCCACGACGTCTCGAAGCGGTGTGTCGGGTCCCAGCGGTCGCGCCCGAAGGCGAATACGCGGGGCAGCATCACCCGGGGTTGCCAAGGAAGCTGTCTGGAATTGGCAGGTTGTGGCACTGAGAGCAATAATACCCACCGAGTTGAGAATAATGGTTCTCTAAGTTCAGGCAAAGCATGCGCGACGATCTTTTTATTACTTAGACATCAGCCCCCGGGCCATTCGCAACTGCGCTAGTCTTTACGTTGGGTAATCTCGGGCGAAAACGCCCCCTGAGCACTGCTACCTCATAAGGCTATTTTTATAGCGAGAGCTTAGCCTACGTCGGCTTAGCTCCGATCCTCTTGTCATCCCTTGACGGAAGGACCTCGTCATACTTAAATCTGCGCCGCAAAAGATAAGGAGTTACATAGGGCTTCATACGTGTGAACAGCCTTAAATTTTTTTTTTTATTTTTTTTTTTATTTTAATTTTTTTTAAGTAGCAGGAGGGATGGGCATGCGTATGATTGGGTCATCAAGACGATTGAGACTTGGGTGCGTAGCGGCCACTAAAGGAGCTCCGTTTAGCTGGGGGCACATGACTTTCTAACACTCATCCTCTGTTTAGTTCGAGAGGGATCTCACGTGAGAACAGTGTGCTCTAAGAGCGACTCAATAATAGTTTCTCACGACATTCTGGTGAACGTATGGGTGGTTAATAATCATTAATGCAGCCCACTTTGGCTACATTCGGAGCTTCTCTTAAGCAAAAGAGAACATTGCTACCAGAACAGCCATTAATGCACTGGCAGTAATTCCACGCACGGAGACCAGCAGATCCGTTGCAGCGCTCATCTCAGCATCGGCATCGGTGTTAATCTGGAAGAACGTCGCGCCTAGGGCAGGACCCAGACCGAGCTGCGTTCTCCAAGCCGTCAACTGTCAGAAGGGTCAGCAGTTGGCAAAAATAAAGGCGCTCTCAGCGTCATGGAGCCTTACATTCCAGTTCTCACGCGTCTCGTTCATCCCCGCGCTTTCGAAACCAGCGTTATTGAACCTCTCCGGCTGGGCGTAGAGAGCCATGATATAACGGTGGGTGCCGGTGCCACTAGACGGGGCGGGCTGGATGAAGGGCGTGAAGGGATCCGTATCGGTCACCAACGTCGGTGCCGAGGCCAGGATGGACGGCTCTCCAGTCAGCGTGTAGTTCCCGCCGAGGTAATGGCGCAGGTTGCGTGCAGTGGGGAAGTTCCGGTCCGGCGCATCCGCGTCGATGATGTAGATGAGAAACCGGGAGTCCGCCGTGATGTTGGGGGCGTATCCGACGTTCTCGACGCTGAACTCCTTCGGAAAAGCGGCTTCTAGTTAAGAATATTAGCGCGCCGCGCCTTGACCACGAAATCTCCAAACTCTCCGTACCGGATGGTATCATGGTCACCCCTGGAGTCAGCAGCTTGTCGACGCCCTCTTGATTCGTGTAGGTGGCGTAGAACGATACGACTGGATTCAGTGTTGCTATGACCTCCGGGACAATACCAGCCTCTTCGAAAGCTGCCTTGAAGGTCGCTGGAGGGACACTTTGGGGATGGTTTGCGGCGCCGAGACCGGCGAGGCATAGGAATATAAACGCGGCCGTGGAACGCATATTGAACCGTTTAGGAGTGTTATTAGGCGACCAAATATCATGCACACGAACTCTTTTAATTCCGGCCTCCTATCAGTTTCAGAGTATAAAGGGTGTCCTGCACCTAAAACGAAATTGGGCGCCCCAGGCGAAAGAATGAAAAATTAAAACCACGTTCAAGAGCGGGAATGAACGACGAGTTGAATCGAACGGGAGACAGAGTCCGCAATGAAGCTTTTACGAAATGTACGGGCGTTCTGGTTTTAATTCTGCAAAGAACGGGTCCCGAGACGGAGTCGATCCCTACCATGGCGCCGTGCGGCTGAAACCAGCCTTGGCTTTGTATCAGCTTTCAAACGTGGTGGAAGGTAAGCGCATCTTGGCGGAGATGAGAGCTATGTGTCTTGGCCGACCCCTGATGTATCTTGGATTCTTCCACTAATTGGAAATTGATCATCCGGCGTGCAGCGGGTCGAAGCATGAACAGTATATAGGACGATTCCATAACCTCTAGAGGACTTGGCGCCCCGAGTGGGGGAACCGCCGCGGCTGGTTTTAGGCTGAGTGAGTAGTTGATCACACATATAAGGGGTAGGCTATAATACTCGAAGAACGCAGACCGTTGCTTCAAGACAGTTTGACCTCATAAGGCAGCACGCCAATTGCGGGAGAAAACTTGAGCTGCTCAAGCGTGAAATACGATTCCATCATCTCCTCCAGCCTCTCAATAAAATCGAATATGCTCCTGCGCTCCACCTTCGAGTCCCATTCTGAATCTCCGTCGATGATTTCGGTGTATTTAGAGCCAACCCCGTGGGAAACAGCTCTTTTGACTAGGTATGAAAGGAGAAACCCCAGCGCGGTGGCGGATTCTGCTATCAATCAACCGTAAATTGCTCGCCCAATAGAGCACATTGCCCACGGCCATTGAGATGAAGTCAAGACCCCCCTTATCGTCCCAACAGGAGTCTTCCTATGGCAAATTTACCAAGTCGCTTGCCCATATAGGATCGTTTTCTAATGCGATATGACCCACATAATGGCCTTTGTCTAATATCTTGAAGTGGCTCCAAAAAGAGTCCACTTGAATGTGTTCAAGTTGTGCGGCTGGAGGATAAAAGGATCGCCTCAGGCTTGACCCCGAAGAAACGTCCTCCGCCGTCCAATTTGAAGTTTGCAGCGATGGTAATACCGTGGTAATCAATTGTGTTAGGACAGTCTCGTCTCGTCCACTCCACGGCCTTCTGGCGGTTGTCCATCCCTCCGCGTGCATCTTTGCAGGCCGTCAAGAGACCACTATCGATCAGATAGGTCGAGGGATTAGATGAGATCCACAGGTCGAGTGTCCTGTTTGGTGCACCGCGGTGCAGCTAAACTGCACGTCACAAAGTCTTCGAGTTCGGCATCAGCCCCGCAAGTATCTTCGCGTATGAGTGCTGCTTCTGTTTCATTGAACCAATTGTATACCGTGAACAATGCCACCCCCAGCCGTTAAGAACGTATCGCAAGCTCCCATAGCATATCCCTTATTGGTTTCGCTAATTTGGCAAAGTAGGTGAATGTGGAATTGTTAGGTGCTATGGCCATGGTTGATGAATCAGTCCTTCGGTACCCCGAACTCATGATAGAGATGTTAGAGTAAATACCTTTGGAAGTGTAGATGGTGTCGATCGATAAAATAGAGTTAGAGCAATAGGGAGAATATCGATGAAGAGTCGCTGGAAAGAGTGGAAGGCAAAATATTTCAGGGTTAAGATTAAGGTCAGAAGGATGTCAGGCATCAACTACCTCTTTATATGCAGTTAGTAAGGGCCCGTCCGCTGGATCTCGCAGCTGCTGCATTTGTACCTTTTGCAATTTGGGAGGTTAGAGTTCGATGTCATCAAAGCATATTTGTGCAGAAATTTTGGGAGTAGCGGCTGCGACGATATATACGATGGCAGTGACCTCTATATGTATATGTATAACTGCCACGGGATTTCAGGGGAAAGAGTAGTAGTAGAATATAACACAGAGTGAAGGGTAGAGCAACTAACCTAGCTTGTAACTCGCAGTATGGTTATGAGTAAAACGCAACCATTAATGTCTGTCCTTCCTTTAACTGAAGGCGGAGCAAATGCTCCTGCTTATATGCAGAAAGGCTGCCCTGTGGACGTCTCGTACCGCAGAGGGTTCCCCTATATACTCTTTCTTATACGCTCTATATTATTTCCTGACATAGGACCCCTGACCGAGATTCGCCATATCACCTGACGACGAAGGACATTATGAATACTCAAGCTGTGGATATTCTGGTAAAGGGTTGTTGTCGCAGAATAGGGGTAATTTGCTTAGTCATCAGGACCTGCTAGCCTGTAGGCACCCCGTAGAAACGTTGTTCCGGGGCTCCTACGCTATATATAGAGCTTTCTAGCCACCGCTCTCTAGAGCCCAGATTAACCAAGTCAATCTACACTTCACACACTCTATGCACTCTTTTCTAGCGATCAACCTAACTGTCACAGTTGTACTAGTCGCTGGTTGGTTTCTCAGCCTCTTCTACAGATTAGTTACTATTTCGACACCTGTTAGCGCTCTGACAGCTTACTGAAACACCTCGTAACAGCTCTTATTGCTACTTTGAAATCATAACAGCATAAGCCATAGCGTATCTCAAATAGTAATAATAGCGACAGCTTTTATGTTTAGTTCATAGTTTTAACATGCTAATTGCAAAGGGTAATAGACATATCGTGTTTGCGGCTTGTATCGTTTGTTATAATAACCTTAATATATATCCGAACGGTTACAGCAGCTGGCATATGGACTGTGTTGACACTAGTTACGTTTAACGTCCATCCGTGCAGAAACCAAGAATCAACGAAATTCAATTCCGTACCTGGAAGAGGGGGGGGGTGTGGGGATGGCCTCCGGCTTTGGTTGAAATG
>QJNZ01001254.1:0-20237 GCA_004155055.1 Monosporascus sp. CRB-8-3 | reverse complement strand
TTTTACCATTTAATAAATCTCAACGCTTAGTTAATTCCGATACGTATTACGATACGTTAAGTTAATAATAAATTCGTTATATTTTTAATATATTAAAGCCGAATAAAAAACGTTTACGTATTTAAATTAAAAATTTATTCGATAATAAATTTTTTTTCAGTTAACGTTAATTTTCGCAAATTAAACATAATATCGGTTCGGGCGCATTAACTGTAATATTAAGTTTTTAAAATAAATTCGGGGATTTTATTAAAAAAATATAACTTTTTAAAATTAAGTTGCGGGTTTCGTTTTTTAACTTAAATAACTAAATTTATTTTATATTTTTTTATAAAACGTTTTATATTATTATTATTAATTAATTATTAATAAAAGTTAATTAATAAATTTATTAATAAAAACGGTTCGTAAGGTAATTTAGCTTATAAGGTAATGTAATACGTTATTATCAATTTATAATATTTTTTTTAATTTCTTTATTTTAGTTAATCTATTTTTTATTTTATTTAAAAAATTTTAATATTTTAAAATGCTTAAAAACTTTTTAAAAATATTACTTTTATTCCTTATAAGTTTTTTATATATATATTTTTTTAAATCAAAACATATTTTTAATTTTTCCTTTATTTTAATCCCGTTTTTCTTTTCCTTTTTTTCCTTTGTCGTAATTTAATTTTAACCGTTATCATTTAATATATATATTACTAATTTTACTGTTCCATTTTACATTTCTTTTAAATACAATTTTTTTTCTTTTTTTTTCTATTTTTTATTTTTATAACTTTTAATCATATAAATATTTTTCAATTTTTAACATTATATATATTAAAATTTATTTGCTTCTTTCAATTTATTAACTATTAAACTTTCTTTATTATTTTATTTGTCTTAATTTTTTTCTTTATATTCTTTTTTTTTACCAGGTTTTTTCGTCCATTTTCTTTTACTTTTCTTTTACTTTCCTTTATATTTTATTTATTATTTACTTTCCCTTTTTAACTTCTCTTTTTAATTTATTTTTATTTTATCTTTTATTTTATCTTTTATTTTATCTTTTATTTTATTTACTCCTACTTTTTTTTTACCTTTTAATCTATTTCTTTTACCTTTTCATATATTTTTTTTTTACTTTTTTTTCTTCTTTTTATTTCTTTTTTCTTTTTCATTTCTCCTTCTTTATTTTTTTTCTTTATTCTTATCTTTTTTAATTATTCTTTTATCTTCATCTTTTCTTTTCTTTTTTTTCGCAATTTCGTTCTGTATAATTTATTTTAATTCTTTTCTTTCTTTTTTTTTCCTTTGTAGTAATCTATAATTTTTATCTTTTTATTCGTTTTTCTTTTTACTAATATTTTCTTTTTTCACTTTTTATCTTTATCTTTCTTTTCTTTTTCTTTTTTTCTTTTTTTAATTATCTTTCTTTTCTTTTTTTCCCCCTTTCCAGTTAATCATATTTTTATTTATATTTTATACATAATCCTTTGTATTATAAAACTTTATATTAAATCTAATCTATCGTTTTTTCGTATACACTTAGTAATATAATTAATTTTCGTATCGTATATATATTATATATATGTAATATACTATTTTTAATTAAATATTATAAGTTTTAAAAAGTTTATATTATAACTTATTATATTTATATTATATATATATATATTATATATATATTACTTCTTTTATTTAATATTTTATTTATATCTTTATTTTTTCTACTTAAAAAAAAATACTTAGAAATAAGTAATATTATATATTTCTTTATTATGTTTTTTCATTTATATAATTATTCTTTCTATTCGTATCGTTATTATATTTATATTCTTATTTTAATCTTTTTTTTAATTAAATTTTATTTCTTTATATTTTATAAAATCTTGTAAATTTATTTTGAATTTTATTATTATTTAATAAAATATATATAATTATTTCCAACCGGGATTATATTTATATATCCTTAAGTTTCGTTCTTTATATATTTAAAGTTATTTTACTTTTTCATCTTAAATTGTTTAATAATTTTTTTTTAATTTATCGCCGGCCTAATAGCTAAATAATTGCGAACCTTGGTATCTCTTTTAATTACGACAGGCTTAAGCACCCTATGTCGGTTAATTTTAAAAAACACCTAATTTAAATTTAATTTAAGCTACCGTTCCTTTAAGTAACGCCAGCTTAAAAAAAACTAAACTAATTAAAGCTTCGGCTCCGCTACCGTATCGGCGATAATTAAAAGGTAACTAACAACTAGTTACGATTAAAGGCGTTAGGAACTAAATAATTAACCGGGTATGTTTTACCGTTAACTGCCGGATGTTATATAACCCGCATTACGTTTTCCCGGCCCTTAATTAAAAAAAGACGATTTTTAAAATGGTGCTTCCCGGTTATATTATATAATTCTGTATATATATACTTAATAAATAAATTAATTTCTTATATATAGTGAACTAAATATTTTAATAACACTTTACTTTGTATATAACTTTTCTTTTTTTTTATAAACGTTTAAGTTTTAAATATATATTTTTAAATAAATTAATAAGAAAAATATTAAATTCAAATTTAAATAATGTATAAAATATTAAATATTATTATAAAAAGACTTATTGTTTTAATTAATATATAAGATAATACTTAAACTTTATAGTTAATAAATACGGTATATATTAATTATATTAAAATTTAATCTTACGCGTTTTTAAATTTGACTTTATTTTTTCGAAATATTTAAAAAAAATTTCGTTTATATTTTTAATCTTATTTTCTCATAATATCTTATTTTAAACCTTAATTTTTTATATTATATTTTTAATTTAAATTTTTATTTAATTTTTAATTTTTAATTTTTTTTATATTATTAATTTTTACTTATAATTATATTTTTTTACTTTAAAAGTTTTTTTATTACTTATACCTTAACTGCTTTTTTTAAAAATAACAATTATATTTTATATATTAAATAATTCTGTTAACGTATTAGATAAGCGAGCTGCGCGGTTTTTTCAACTTTTTTATTATTTAACTTTAATTATTTATTTTTTAATATTACCTTTATAACGCGGTTTATAAAAGAAGCTAAAATAAACTTAGCTGTTTAGGTTAAAAGAAAAAATTTTAAACTTTTTTATATAAAACTTGGTTTTATATATACGGTTGTGTTTTTTACTTTAAGATCCCGATATAATGGCAAATTTGCCCGATCCGATACCGTACTTAATTCGCGAAAATTAACGCCGACTAAAGAGAAATCTATTATCGACCGAATTTTTAACCTAGATATGCGAACGTTTTCTATCCGGCTTTAATACGTTGAAAATATGGCTAATTTATTATTAACCTAACGCGTTACGGAACGCGTTGGCGTTAAATAAGCGTTAAACTTTCTTAGACGGTAACAAAAACTTTAAACGCGTTTAAATTAGAAAATCGATTATTAACGGGTATTATACGAAAATCCAGAAATATTTCGTAAGTGGTTCGAGTTTATTCGGGTTATTATTACAAAATATGGTATTACGGAAAAGGATATTTACAATTTCGACGAGACTGGATTTTTATTAGAACTTTTTATGGTAACGGGCATAGTAATTACCAGTGCCGAAAAACGTAAAAAACTTAAATAAACTTAATAAGGGAATAAAGAATGGGTTATAATTATTTAGGTTATTAATTTCTAAAGTTAGGTTATATCGTTATTTATTATTATGGCGGGGAAAAATTACCTTGGGTTTTGGTTCCGTAATAACTTATTGCTAACAGCCGGTTACAGAATTATATTAAGTAATAATAGTTAAATAACGAACGAATTAAGTTTAAAATAGATTTAATATTTCGATTAATATATAC
Source organism: Monosporascus sp. CRB-8-3 (assembly GCA_004155055.1). Taxonomy (NCBI): domain Eukaryota; kingdom Fungi; phylum Ascomycota; class Sordariomycetes; order Xylariales; genus Monosporascus; species Monosporascus sp. CRB-8-3. Next base: position 16,388 of record QJNZ01001254.1, on the reverse strand, counting down.
GAACGCGTACGAAAGAATCGAAACGTTATTTTATTTTTAACGGTTACGAAAGTTACTATTCGATAAAATTCGAAAAATATTACGTTAATTATAATATTATTATACTTTATATACTTGTATATTCGTTATATAAATTTTAACCTTTTAACGTATTTTGTTTTTTTCCTTTAAAACGTATTTATTCGAAATATATCGAGAGCTTAATACGACGTTACCATATTTATATCGCTAAAGAAAGTTTCCTTACCGGTTTTTACGATACGTTTAAAGTTATTATAACGTCCGATAATATTAAATTCGGATTCGTTATAGTTAATTTCGTTTTATTCGATTCTAATACCGTTTTTTCCGAGTTCGAAATTTTTCCAGTTATACTTACGCCGACCGTCTCCCTGTTAACTTCCGCCGGTTTTATTTCCCCGTTTACAAAAACCCCTAGATATATTAAGGAAGTTAAAAAACAAGGACGTTATTTATAAAAAAAATTAAAAATTACCAGGGTAACTCGCCGACAAAAATTATTAAATCGGTTAATTTTTTAAGCAAAAATCAGCTGGTACTTTAGTATAAAGTTACTTTCCTTAAATAAAAAACCGCCCGATTACGCGAAATTAACTACATTTTAAATAAACGTTAAAGGACCAAAAATAAACGTCTTTAAAAAAAAAGGACATTTACTATATAAAAAAGATAAGTTCTTTTAGCCGAAAAGGAAAGAGGTAATAAAAAAATATAACTAATAACGGTTAAAGGTAATTGTCGTAAAAAGGTTAAGACGAAGGAACGGAAATATAGCGTTTACGGCAAGCCCGAATATAATACGCGTATTTGTAAAAAAAATTATAAAGACGTTTAGCGAAAAAAAATCCGATTAATTTAAATTAATGCGATATGTTATTATTAAGTTATTTGGATTAATTGTTATAAAGTGCTAAAAACCGCGCAGCTTGTTCGTTTGCGTAATTCGTTTATTTAATACGGTATATAATATTTATTTAAAAATAATAAGTTTTTATTAAATTTTATAAGTTGTAATATTTTAACTTTATATTTAATATTTAAATATATATAATAAATATTTATATTTTTATATAAATTTATTTTAAAAAGTTTTTAAATAAAATTTAAATAACTCCGTTATATTAAAACTTATTATAATAATTAATATATATTAAATATAATAAAATGTAATATATTTTATTATAATTATATTTTATTAAATTATATTTTCAAATATTATGTAATTTATCTTATATTATATTTACAAACGTTAATATTAATTTATTTATTATAAAACAAAGTTATTTAAATATTATTCTTTTTTACTATAAAAACCATTAATAATTATTGTTTTCGAAAATATTAAGTAAAATATTTATCGTATTAATTATAGTATAATTACGTCGTATTTTTAACTTTGCTTAAATAATACCGCTTAAACCTAACCACCATATATAACTTTTATTAAAAATATTTTTATTATTTACATATTTTAATATTGATATTAAATAAAATTTTTGTAAATTTTTATATTAATAAATTAAACTTAATTATTATAAAATATAATTATCGTTTTAAATTATTTACTTAATCGTTATAAATTTATAATTTATTTTTTTATATCGTTATTATATTTTTTATTTTTTTCGTAACTTTTAATAATTTTCTTTTAGTATTAAAAATAGTAAATATTATAAAAAAATATAAAAATAATAATAATCTTAACGTTTACTTTATTAAAATATAAAATATAATTATATATTACAATTATTAAAAAACTTTATAAGGGAATATTAAAATATTTTAGGTTTAAAAATAAACATAAATTTTTTTTTAAGATTTTCAAAATTATTATAATAAAATTATATTATAGTTTTTTATATTTACTACATAAATTAAGTTAAACCTTTTAAATAATCTTTTTAAATTTTTTTTTTATACCTCTTTTTTATTAATACTATAATGTTAATTTTATATTAAATATTGCTTTTTATATAACTTAATTCATTTTTAATATATAAAAATATAAATATTACTTTTACTTATTTAATTTCGTTTATTATATTTATTTTAAATTTAAGTTTATTATAAAACCGTTAATAATTTAACTACGACCTACTTAAGATTAACTTTTTAAAACAATTAACTTTTTTATTTTTAACTCTTTGATTAATTTTCTTTTCTTTTTTTTTTTTTACCTTTTTTTCATTTTATCGTTTTTGTTTTATTTTATGAAATTTTTATCCTTTTTTTATTTTGTTTCTCTCCTTTTTTTTCTTATTTTTTAAATGATTTTTTTAATATATTAAATTCATCTTTTCTCTTTACTTATATTTATATCGCTTTAGTATTACGTTTAATTATTAATTTTTATTTATTTTCTTAATTTCTTTTTACGTTATATTTTCTTTATCTTTTTTATTATATTTCTTTCTTTTTATTTTTTTATTATTTCCTTTGACTTTTTCTTTAACTTTTACTTTTTCTTTTTTTTTCTTTTTCAGTATTTTAACCTACTTTTAACTTTTTTAATAATCTTTTTTCTTTTAATTCTACCTTTTAATATATATCTTTATATATCTTCTTTATTTTATTATTTAACTCTGCTTTAATAGCTATATATTTCTTTTTAATCTTATTTCCTTTATTACGTTTACCTTTCGTTATTCTTTTTTTTTTATTTCCTTTTTTCTTTTCGTTTTAGCTTTTACCTTTCGTCTTTGATTTTTTTTTCATTTACTTTTCCGTTAATAACTTTAATTTCGTTAAACAAACATTTTATTTAAATTTAAATTATTATAACTATAAAAAAGCTTTTTTTTATATACTTTAATATATTTTATTCGTTTCGTATTTATTTTATTATTATATTTTTACTTTTTATCTTTATTTATTTTTATTTTTTTATCTATATTATAATAAATAATTATTATAATTTATCACACTTTTTTTACATTATAGTAAATATAATATCTTAAATATTATATTTATAAGTATACATATTATTATAATTTATACTATTTTTTATATTATTTATTTTTAAATTACTTAAAATATTTTATTTTATTTATAAACCTTAAATGTAATGAAATTAATTTTTAATATATTGGATTTTTTTATATTATTATAAAATTTCGTTATTTTAGTAATATAATATTATTAATTTAAAATGTAATATTATTAGGTTTAATATTCCTTTTAATATTAAATATTATAACTTATTTATAATTTTATTTATTTTTTATATATTATTACTTGTTTTTTTAAATTATTATATATAAATTTATAATAATATTTAGAAAATCTTTATTATTATTTTTTATAATATAATTATAACGTACTATATAAACGAATTGTATATATAAGCGACTTGTATATTTTTTGGTCCGTCGTAATAGTAAATTCGAATTAAATAATTATAATATATTAAATTAATTTAAATTAATCGGATTTTTTATTGTTAAACGTTTTTATATTTTTTTTATAAATACGCGCATTATATTTGGATTTACCGCAAACGTTATATTTCCGTTTTTTCGCTTAAACCTTTTTGCGATAACCATTTTCGGCTGTTACCAGCTGCAATTATTTACTATTACTTTTCTTCGTAATTATAAAAGCTTATGTTTTTTTTATAATACATATCCCTTTTTTTTAAAAACGTTTATTTTTGGTTCTCCGGTATTTATTAAGGACGTAATTCGTATCGCGAAGGTAACCGTTTTTTTTTCGAAAAAACGCGATTTTGTATAAAAGTATTAGGTTATTTTTTATTAAAAAATTAACCGACTTAAGTATTTTTGTTGGCAAGTTACCTTGGTAATTTTTAATTTTCCTTTATAAATAACGTCCCCGTTAAATCGTTTTAATAATATTTTTAGGAATCTTTGTAGATAAGGAAATAGCGGAATTAATAAAGATAAATGGAAAAACGGTCGGTATAAGTACAACTGGAACTTTTAATTCGAAAAGGACGTAATTAAAATCGAATAAAATAAATTCCGTTTTTGTAAATCCGGATTTAATATTATCGGTCGTTATGGCAGTTTTAAACGCGTTGTAAAAGCCGGCGATAAAATCTTCCTTAGTAATATAGGTAACGTAACGTTATATAAAACTTTCGATATATAGCAAATAAGTGCGTTTTAACATAGAAAAACAGAATACGTTTAAAGGTTAAAACCGATAAAAGGAATAGGTAAGTATATAAAATATAATAATATTATTAGTTTTGTAATAATTTTCGAATTTGATCGAATAATAGCTTTGGTAACCGTTAAGAACAAAAAACCGTTTCGAACCTTTAATACGCGTTTTAATATATTTATCAAAATATTTAATTTATTTTAAACCTAGTTTATTTATTATTTAGCCGTTTTCGCTTATAGCAATCCTCCAGTCGGATGGGAATAGGTTATCGGCGAACCAGTATAAGGGGTAATTCTTCCCGGCAAAAATAATAAATAAAGATAAGGCATAATTTTAAAAATTAACAGTTTATATTACCGTAAACCATTCCTTATTCCCTTATTACGTTTATCTAAGTTTTTTATATTTTTCGGCATTTATAATTACCATACTTATTACTATAAAAAAACCTATCAAAAATTTTATCTCGTCGAAGTTGTAAATATTCTTTTTCGTAATACCGTATTTTGCGATTATAACCCGAATAAACTTAAATTATTTACGAAATACTTTTAGATTTTCGCATAAAACTCGTTAATAATTTATTTTTCGAATTTAAACGCGTTTTGAATTTATATTGCCGTCTTACAAAATTAAACATCCAATTAACCCTAACGCGTTTTATAATACGTTACGCAAATAGCAAATTCGTTATATTTTTAACATATTAACGCCGGACGGGAAACGTTCGCGTATCTAAGTTAAGGATTCGTTCGATAATCGATTTCTTTTCGGTCGGCGTTAATTTTCGCAAATTAGGGACGGTATCGGGTCGGGCGCATTTACCGTTAATTCGCGTTCTTAAGGTAATAAATATGATATTATAAATAAAATTAAACTTTTTATAATTAAATTTCGGATTTTGTTTTTTAGCTTAAATAGTTAGGTTTATTTTCGTTTCTTTTATAAATCGTTTTATATTATAATTATTAAAAAATAAATAAATAAAGTTAAAAAGTTAAAATAATAATAAAAATATATAATTCGATTATATATATAATTCGTTTATATAGTACGTTAATAACTTTTATATATAATAATATATTACGCCTTTACAAATTACGTAAACTAATTTATATAATAATTTATAATATGAAAAAGTTAACGTTTAAAAATATTAATAATATACGTTTAAAAATTCGGGGCCGTATTTATAAAGATTGTATTATTACGTAAACTTTAATTAAACGATTCCGTACGAAAGTTTTTTACTTTAAAATCCGTTAAAAAAATGACGATTTTACCGTTAATAAATTTGTCGCCTTTTTTTAGGTTATGCTTTAATATATAAAATTATTAAAAAAATATTTACATATATTTAATATAAATAATATATATAAACCTAATCGTTTCAAAATACCTTTTTTTAATTATATAGGTTAAACGGTTTCGGGCCTTATTTTTAACCGTATTTTTGCCCTAATCGGCGACGAAACCTACGAAAGTTATAAATAAATATTTTTATATTTAAAACGCCTTTGTTAAAAAATCGACGCTGTTAAATTTAACGTTATTAATAGTAATTTTAATAGATAACGACGTAAAATTATAAAAAGAACTTTTTAAAACGTTAAATTACAAATTGCCATTTTTTATATTAATAAAAACGTAACTGTTAACGTAAAACGGAAATAGATTAAATAACTTATTTCGGATAATAACGAATGTTTATAACCTAGAGAATAATTGTTTTATTAACGGAAATAACGTTTATTTCGATTTAATAAAACGGTTATTACTTCGGCAGTATAACCGTTTTAGCTAAAAATAATACCTTTACGAATAATTTCTTCATAATATATATTTAATTAAAAAAAAGTTCTTAGTTTTTTAAAACTTTATAATTTACGTAAAAAATGAAAATTAATTCGCTAATGTTTAAACTATTATCATAAAAAGGTTTGGTAATATGCACAATAGGGTTATCCGATATTTCGAATTTACATACGTTCTTTACCGCGATAAATAATTTTATGCGTAAATAATCGAAAACTTTAACTTCGATATAAAAACTATATTATTAACCGTATTTAATTATAAGGCGTTAAAAAATTACGTACTTAATAATAAGGCGGATTTTTTAAAGCTTTAAATTAACTTTAAATAATTATTCGAAACTTAATAAAAAAATTTCGAAATAAAGATTATTACGGATACTTTTAAGATATAAAAAGATTAAATCGGTAAAAAATATTTCGGTAAATTATTTACGTAATATTCTGATAAATATTTTAAATTAATTAACGCCGAATATAAATATGCCCTAAGTTTTATTATTATACGTATATAACCGTAAGTTAAGAAAATACCGCTTTACGAATATAAAATAATCGGTATTAAGCAATATTGTAAAAATTCCGTATTATTACGAAATATATAAAAATATCCGTTTTACGCAAAAAAAGCCTGATATCGTAGGCGTACATAAAGAGGATATTTATTAATTTTAGTACTTAAATAAGAACTTCGTTAAAATTAACCCCGAATTAGCTATCTTTAACCCTTTTATAGTTATACCGAAAGGCCGCCCGGCGTTTCGCTTTATCGTAAGGCTTAGCGAAGCCGTTATTGATATATAGGGATACCGGGCGAGAAAGTTACGCCTTACGGGTGGCCATACGAATAAGCAAGGTAGCAATTTAATTTTATCGTAATAAAGGAAGCGTTTTTACTAAAAGAAAACGGAGAAACCGAAAAGGGCGATTCGCCTGTAGCAAAAATCTAACGATTAGTTATTAGCTTCGACGGCAGGAACCTTACGGACGGGTAATTATATCGTAATAGCTTTAACTAAAGTCCTTAAGTAACATATAAAGCTTCGGTTTCGGTTTTTAAAACGGCTTCGTTTATTAATTATAATTAAAGTTAAACGATAAAAAACAATTAACTAATTTATTTAACGGGAAATAACAAATATTATTTATATTTTTTTAAATTTTATAAGGTTATTTAGAAATGGCGTTAATTTTATAGTAATTTCGTAGTTACGTATAACGTTATAACAAAAGCTATAAAAATCGTTTTAACTTTATGTATTAATATTTTTGCATATATATTAATAACTTAAACGAAATATAATAATATTTTTTGATAAATTAATAACCTTTATTAAAGCAATAAAAACTTTATAAAAATTATCGTAATTCGATACGTATGCGTTTAGATATTAATTGTTCTTTTCATTATTATTAAGTAAAGCGTTATATAAATATATTATAAGCTTAAAATTTTAATATATTTAGGTCGATCCCTTTTACTTTTTTACAGTTATATTTTTTTTATCTTATAATTTATTTATATATATCTTTTTAAAAAATAATTGCAAAATTAAACGGCTTTTTAAATTACGATATATAATTAATAAAACTTAACATTTAGTTTTAAAAATATTTTAAAACGGTTATTTTATTAAATTATATATAGGTAAATAATAAATGTTATGAAATCTTTAAAACGATAACGAAACGTTAGTAGGTATAAAAAAAGTAATATATAACTTTTATATAAAAAATTAATATACGATTAATATAATTACTTAACAAGTCGGATATTTCGGAGCATAATGGTAAATCTAGGGAATAAAGCAATTAAAAGATATACCAGGTTTATTAGGTTTTTTTTATTTTAATTAATAACTTGCTAAGTTTTTTTTAATTCCATAACCTTTTAATTCGAATTTTTAGGAAATATTAATTTATTAAAAGGTATATCGTCGACGGGGTTTACTTTTTTTCATTTAAATTTATATATCGTATTAATTTAAACGGTTCGATTATTATTAAGCTTTTATTATATTTTATTTTACAAAATTTTATATAAAACGTACGTAAGTTTTTTTTCGTTAAATTAACCTAAGATTTTATTTCCTAGTTCCAACTTATTATTAATAGCTTTTTACATAAACCGGGGGTTTAATTAATATAAGTATTATTAATCGAAAAAATATAAAACTTTTTAACGTATTAATTTGTTTTTTCGTTTATAAGCCTGTTTTTGCTAGTAAAGCGGCTTATTATTTTACCGGCCGCTTTTTTTTTAGGTTTTTTATTAATATAGATATTACGCGTAACTTTTTTAATAGGAATTAAAAGGATAATAATCTTTAACGGGCTAAATTTTAAGGTTTCTTTTATTACGTCCGGGTTTATATTAAACGTTATTTTTTATTTAACGTAATATATAAGCGAGTTGCTCATACAAGCGAGTTGCTCGTTAATTACGTAACCAATTTTATATTTAATATAATGCTTATAACTTTACGAAAACGTAATAAAATTTAATATAATTTTGTATACTTATTTAGGATGTAAATCTACAGGGATTAGCAAAGTCGCATCCGGATCTAACCAGTTTTGGTAATGTTATTAATATATTTTATATTATTAAATATTTTATTAAAATTATTAATAAAATAGCCAATACGAGATAAAAATTATTCATATTTTATATACGGCTTTTAAGTAGTATATTAAACGTTATATTATTTTTTTTAATTTTATAAATAATTTTGTTTTAAAGATATAAAAAAGTGGGTCTGATTTAGGGGCTAAAAATATACATCAAGTTATATTTTAATAAATATTAATGCAGCAATTTTGCGATTTTACGTAGTTATTTATTACGTAATAATTAAAAAGATATTAAAGAATGGCATAATTTAATATAACTTTTATAAATATACGAATTTATTTCTTATTTTTATATAAAAGTATAAATTTTAATTTTACCTTAAAACAATCAAATTTTAACGTTTTTAAATCGGGTTTTAATGATATATATTAAATTATAAATAGAAAATAATATTATAGTGAAAACTATTTTTAAATCGGTTAAGAAATGGTTATTTTATGATATTTTAAATTAATGTGGAGAGAGTTACGTGATAAACGAGCGATTCGCTTATATAAGCGATTCGCTTATATAGTACGTTAGTTATTAAGTTAAGTGTTAAAATTAATATTTACGTAACGTAATAGTTATTAAGGTAAATAAAAAAATATTAATTAATCGATTAATTAATTAAACGAAAGTTTCGACATTACTTTTAAATAAAATTCTTTTTTAAAAATTAAAGCTTAAAAATAATATTCGAGTTTGTCGTATAATTAATTTATATCGTTTAACGTATAAGGCAATTATAACGTTAAATTCGACTTTAATATCGATAATTCCATTAATTAAATCTTGATTATTTTTATGGTTTACTTTAATTACTGGCTTAAATAGCGGGGTAATATATTTAGCTGAATTATATTAGTAGATAAATAAAACTTTGGCTTTTTTTAAGTTTTTTCCTTTATAACCGATATTTATGGTAAGGATTTTAACGGATCTTTTTGTTTTTAAAATTTTTAATCCCCGTATTTTAATTTCGGTTATCTTAATTATTTTTTTGTTTTTGCGGTTAAATACTTTCAAAGTTTTAACGGTTATTAAATTCTTAAAAACTTTTTCGAAATTTAGGCGAATTTTAATTAATTTAAATTAGATAATTTAAAACTTCCTTTTAGAATTTTCTCGGATTTTTTTTTTTTAACACTTAGTTATATATTTATTAATCAAATTATTATAAATAAAAATATTATTCGCTTAAGTAATATTATTTATTTAAATATTAATTTTTATATTATAAAACGAGAATTTTTCGTATATTAGGTTACCGTCGTTAATTTCGTATTAGATTTTTTTTTTTCGTACTTTCGGATTTTTATTTTTATTTTTTGTTTGTTAATCCTTTAGTTATTATAACGTTAATAAATATAATTAGTTAATTTAAGTCGTCGATTTCCGGAATACGGATTTTCTCCAAATATCGGATATTATTGCTTTCGATAAAGTTATTTTATAATTAGTTATATAAAGGTATTTTTTTATAAAACGGTTTTTTATTATAATCGACAAAATATATTATATTAATTTCGGTTATTTTATTTTAATCCGAATTAAGTTTTTATTAATTTAATTTTAAAATCGTTATATATTTTTACAATTTAATTAAATTATTAATATCCGGGTTAAAGTTAATTAATTAATTATTTACGTCCTAGAAAATATCGTTTTGCCGATTAAAATATTACATTTTTTTTTAAATCGGATATGGAAACTTGGCGCATTATAATTTTATTATAATATTTTTCTTTTTAATTTAAAATTTTTTATTCGATCGTTTAACGTTTATATATTTAAAGGAATTACATTATATTTAATATAACTTTATTTCTTAAAATTTTTAAAAAATAATATATTTATCGTCGGCACATAAGACTAATTATATAATTTTTATATTAATAAATAATCGGCATTTCCGCGTATTATATCTTAATTTTTAACAAAATTAATAAATACCGTAACTAAGGTTTTCAAAACGTTTATTATAATTTTAATAATTACTTCTGTAACTTTTTCGATTTTGGTATTTACTTCGTTTACGGTAAAAACTTAATTAATTACGTTTATCCAGCCGAAAATTAACCGTATTAATAAACGGTTCAGTATTATAATTATATATTTAAGGTATCTTTTATTTTAACGAAACGTAATACTGTAATATTGGAGTTACTTTTCGGTTACGTATTTTTTTTTAAAAAAATTATTATATTTTAAATTTATTAAACCTATATAGTTGTAAAGTTTTATAACGTATTCGTAATTGTTAACATTTAATTAATAAGGTTTACCCTTTTTTTATCGTGTTCGGAAATTTCTTTATCGTTATTATACCGGTTATTAAATCGAATTAAATTGTTTTTTCTTTTTTTAATTAATATCGAAACGGAAATTTTTTTTTTTATCGCTTACGTATTTTATATTTAAGAAATCCTGCTTTATTTAAGGCTTAGTTTTTAATTAATATTAAAATATTATCGTAACTTATTACTTATAAATCCTTTAACTTTATATACGAATTATTAAAAATCCTATCGATATGGTTAACGTATAACGTTTTTAGTAAATTTTTTACATATTCGCCTTTAATAATTATTTTACCTTTTTATTTAAATTTTTTTAACATAATTTTTAACTTAATTATATATTTTAAATAATATTTATACATATAATTAGGAATACCGTCATAAGTTTACTTCGTTAAAATTTTTCATTTATTTTTAGTAATTCGAATTTACTTTAAATTTTATAGTTTCAAAATCCTTAAGATAAGTTTAAATATTTCGTTTTATTAAGGTATTTTATTAATAATAACTTTAACCCGTTTTTTTATAAAGGGATTATCGGTTTAATAAAGTAACTGGGCGATTATTTTAAGTTCTTTAAGCCTATATTTCGTAAATAGTTTATTAACCCCTTTAAGTTAATCGGTAACTGTAATTCTTAAAAAACGAAAATCCGGAAAAGCCGATAAATCGGGAAAAATTATTAAAAACGTAAGTTTATTCGCAATATTTATAAGGAAACCGTATTTGAATTAATTAATAATTTTTAAGAGTATACCGTTTAATATAAATACCTTTAGTTTTTTAAATAACTTTAAAGATTTTTAAGTTATTATAAGCTTTTATTTTTACGGTATATTAATAACGATTCCGGGAAAAATTGAAATAATTATATGTATAATTAGCTTTAAAAATCTAATTAAATTATTATTATTCCGGAATTTATGGTTACTAAGCTTACGTTCGTAAAGATTTTCTATTAATCGGTATTAAGAGATTATATTTAAAGCAAAACTTTAATTTTTCGTCCTAGTAAAAAAGTTTCATATTATATCTTTACCCAAGTAATAATTTTAAAAAGCTTCGACGAGCTTCTGGAAAACTTATTAAAACCTATTTTAAATTACTTCGGTTTTAAAATATTATTTTAATAAGAATATATTTAAGCATAAAGTAAATAACTATCCGTAATAATTATTTTAAGTATATTTTTCCGATTTTTCGGATTTAAAAAATAAATATTTTTTTCCTTTTATTATTTATATAAAATAACTTTATTTTAATTAATACTGCGTTATTAGTTATTTAACCGTATCGTTTTTAATTTGCTAATTAATATTTTTATTATTAACTTAAACGTTATTATATTTAAGCTTAGTATAAAAAATAAATCTTAAATAATACCCCTTATTAATAACTAAATAAGATATTACCCGATTAATTCTAAAAAGTTTTAAAATATTTCTTATAACGTTTATTTTAATTCCTGTATTATATTAAAAAACGTTTTTTTTTTTCGAATTTTTTTTTCGTATACGAAAGAAATAACTTTATAATTATAGTTCTTTTTCTAATTATATTCGTTACCTTTTTTATATCGTTAATCTCGTAATTATTCTATTTATTTTAATTAATTTAAATCTTAATAGTTACGTCGCCAGTTACGTAATCTTAGCTTTTTTAGCCTTTATTAAATTAAGTTTTATAATCTTATTTTTTACGTAAGCTTTTTATTAACCCGTTTAATATTTTAAATTACATAATCGGTTTAAAATTTGGGTAAATAATTTATACTTTAAAACCGGTTGTTAGTATACGTTCGTATTTTTTCGCCGTCGTCCGCATAAAGCTGTTTTCGTAATAAGGCCTTAATTTTACAGCCTTTTGATTAATCGTTAAAAGGGTTACGTTGTTATTAAAATCGCGGTTTTTAATTACGTACCGTTTAAATTTTCGTAATTATAATCGTAATTATATCGATCTTATTAAGATATTTCTAATTAAAACTTTATTATATTCGTCCGATTTATTAATTAAAAATCCAACTCCGTCGATAGCTAATAAAAGTTAATATTTTTTTCTTATTAGTTACTAAAATTAAAACGGGAAAACTTAATTCCGATTAAAGCATTTTGAAAGAAAGTATTATAATAAAATAATCGAATATAACGGTAATAAAAGTAAAGGCGAAATTATATTATTAATATTAAATTAAATTATAAAATAATTATAAATACGAAAAGCAAATAAACGATAATCGATAATAATTAAGGTTACGTTCAGCAAAAAAACTTTTAAAAAAAAATATATAAAGTTAATTAACTAATTAGCTAAATTATATATTTTAGCCCGGTACCGTATATTATTTTATTATTTTATTATTTTTATAAAAAGGCTTAAATTAAGTATCCGAAATTATAAACGTATTTTTTATATAATAAAGGCAATAATAATAACGAATCCGTTATTATTAATTTTACGATTAATTCGAAAAAAAAAACGCGATAACCGGAATCGCTTTAGCGGAAGTTTTTAAAACGTAATTATCTTTTTAAAAATGTATTACGAAAACATTTTTTTTTCTTTTTAAAAAAAAAAGGAAACGGATAAATAAAGATTATCTCTTTTTTTAAAAACCCGAAATAAGTATTATATAAATTAATTATAAAAAGCTTTAAGATTATCCGCAAATAAAAGGCGGTTTTACGAGTTTAAATTAATTTTCCTAAGTTTTTTAAATATATTCCGAATTTAAAAAAACGAATAGCCGTAAAGGTATAATTATACGCCCGGTATTTTACCTTTTTTGCTATTATCAAACATTTCGGAATTTCTTAATAGTAATATACGGTATACGTATTGTTAAAAGGAAAACGTATTTTTGGAAAAGAAAATTCCTTATATAAAGTAACTTCGTTCAGCCTTAAGAAAAAAAGTTATAAAAAAGGAAAGTTTTTTATAAATTTTATTATTAAAATGGAAAAGAAATATGCAAGTAAAACGTTATTATTTGGCATTTTCGCGTTTTTTAAATACAGTCGTAAATTAAACGTAATATCCGCCTTAACCGAAAAAAAATTATATTTCGAGAACGGTATTAATAAAAAGAAATTTCGGTATTTTCAAAAATAACGTTCGATTAATTAAACGGTTAATTACGCCGGTTATCAGAAGGCTTAATTTTTTTACCGTACGTACTAATAATCCAATACTAATAATTCAGCCCTTTAAGGTTTTTATTATTACGAAAATATAATTTCCGGTAACGTTAATTATAACGAAATATTAATTATAGCGTAATTTTAAACGTATAAATAAAGGCTTAAAATATTTATTTAAGTTCGTATTATATTTAGTTAAAAATTAAATTCGTAAAATTAAGTTAAAGTTTAGCTTACGTAATACCGTTATTGGCGGAATCGGTTGATTATATTTTCGGCGTAATTTTTTTTTAGTTATAGATGTTTTATATATATATAAAAACGTTTTATTATTTTCCGTTTTTATTTAAGGTTTCCCGAAAATTAAATTAATAAATATTTTCCTTTTAAAGTTATAATAATATTAATAATAATAATAATTAAAATATAACTTACGTATAAGAATAATAATATTATAAATAATAATATGGATAAAAATAAAAATAATTAAAATAATTTTTAAAAAATAAATTATATCTTGTCGAATACCGTTAAAGTTAAACTGTCGGCGACTATAAATATGGTTAGGGGTCGCCGACCCGGCCATAATATAGCGGCGCCGCGTTGTCGGTTAAGGATAAACCCGTCGGCATTGCCGTTAACGGGGAGAAAAAAGGATTTTACGCGCCGACGTAAACCCGGCATATCGTAATTACGTTCTTATTTCCCGTTTTATATATCGAATTAATAAGTAATTTCGTTAATTTAATAATTTAATAATCGAACGTTAAACGTTTAAAATTTTTAAAAACGTAACTTCGAATTTTATTTAAATTAAATTTATATAAGTAGATACGTTCGCCGGCCTAATAAGGCCCCGCGTAAGCCTGTCCACGTTGGCGAATATACGTATAACGGGTTACTATTTTTGCCGCTTTTCTTCGAACCGCCTTTTCCATTTTTATTTTTATTTTTATTTTTATTTTTATTTTTATTTTTATTTTTATGTTTATGTTTATTATTATTATTATTTTTTCTTTTTTTTGTATTTTTTTTTCCCTTTCTCTATTTATAATAACCTTATAAATTAAAAAGAAATAAATATATATATATATATAAAAAAAGGAAAAAAAGGAAAAAGAAAAAGACGGAAATTAAACGGACATATACGCCGTACTGTCAGCGACGGGGGCCGTAATGGGTATCGGCGCGCTGCCCTTTTTTTTTAAAAAAAAAGGTCCGCCGGCGACTAATCGCCGACGCCTAGGTAGTTCGCGTTGCCGTCGATTACTAGGGCAAGGCTGGGCTAAGCTGGGCTCGGCTTAATTCGGCAAGGTAAGGCGGGATAAGCGCGGCCCGGTAATATTTAACGTATATAACGGGCTTTTTTTATAAGGTTATCGTCGTATTACCGTACGAATTTTATTATATCGCTGTACGTATAAACCTTTTTTTATCCTTGCCGTATATATAAGTATGTTTTTTATAACGGTTATAAGCTTAATTAATTCTTAAATTAAATTTTACGATATATATTAATAATATTATCGCAAAAGTTTTAATAATAAATAAGAATTACGTTTAATAATTGTAAATATAAATATAAATTATTAATTATTATTATAAATTAATATTATTTATACTTTAAAAATTATAAATATATATATATATATATATTCGTTTTAATTTAAAAAACGTAAATAATTCGAATTTTTAAATTTTTTAAACTTTTTAAACCGTTTTATAACTTTAAAAAGTTTAATACGTTAAATGTTATAAAACCTTTAAGCCGGTTACGTAATTTAAAATTTATATCCAAAATATATCTTATAATTTTCGATTACGTTTTTTATGCCAAATTTTTTTATTATAATATTTTTTGCCGGCGTTATATATATAACTATTTTTTTTCGCCTGTTTATCGATATAACGTCCGTATAATAATAAAGGTTACCGGAAAATTAAATTATTTATTTAGCTTAAAGTATTACGTTAATAAAATAAATTTTTATTTTAATAATTTAATAATTAAACGTTAACGTTTTAAAATTTTTAATAGTATTAAATTCGAATTTTAACTAAGGTAAAAAAAATTCATTTTTTTTTTTTACTATGCTAAACGTTTACTGAAAAAATCTATTTCAATTTAATTATCTCTTTTTTTTAGGGCCAAATTCTTTTTTCTTAATTTTTATTTTTTCTTTTTTATTTCTTTTATTTTTATTTTTTTTATTTTTATTTTTTTTTTGCGGTAATTTCTTTTTATTTTTCTTATTTTTAATTTTTTATTATGCCGATAACGTTATTTGTTACCTGTTATCGCCGCCGTTTATATTTACCGTTCCGTTTTTTATCGCGGCTTTTTTTTTTTTTTTTTTTTTGTTTTTTG